>JAQFXM010003035.1:0-21897 GCA_034693345.1 Entomobrya multifasciata | reverse complement strand
TTCATTGTCTCTATACAGGAAAATCACCCATTTTCAATACACCCTTTCTCAAGATTTGTCCAGTCTATTTATAAGAACCCTTGCGATACAATCCAATTCTAATAGGATAAATTTATATATATGTTAGTCTCAGTCTCACTGTGCAAACGCGCTTGTGATTTGCTATTTCGTATCAAGCTGCAACGCTGCAAGGCACTGTCTTCTGTCACTCCGTAATTTACAGACTTATCTAATTTCAAGTTTTATAAACCATACAGGTATCATCTTAAACCTGAACTTAATTTAATCAATAATTTACCTTGTAGCTACGTGCTATTTATTCGTCAGTTTCAGTCTAATAATTACTCATGATCAGATCAGTGTCATTCAGTTCCAAAATACGAACGTTCGAGTCTCGTTTACTGCCAGATTTCATTTATTCGTTTTACCTCCAATCATCTCCGAAACTATTGTACAACGACGATTGCATAAGGTGACACTAGCTCTAGACATGGAAATTTATCGTTCTTCATTTCCATAAAAGTTCATTGAGCATATATGTGTGTTTCTGTAATTAACTCATTACGTAAAGAAAATCCGTGGCATTTTTATTACATAACTATTAATTTGTTTTTTGAACTTGAATCATTGCTCCATAAATACTCACGCGCGTGCAGTTATTCATTCATAACTAAGTGAAATCATTTCCGAATCGTTACATTCCACACACACGCCACACAGAATTAGTAAAAATGAATACAGTAGCAGATTTGTCAAGGCCGGTCAAACTTTGTTTGTCCGCTTTACTCTTTTCAACTTTAATAGCGTTCAGTACCTCCGGGGAAATCCTGAGATTTAAATTGTCTGCTCGGTGAGTTTATTTAATATAATGGGATTGTTAAGTAATCTGGTTTAGTTGAGTATCAATTTTGACTTCATCATATTGTGATAATTTTGCAGTAACTTGCCAAACAGTGATGTCGACGGACCAAGTGACCCATATGCCATGGTTTTCACAGCGGTTAGAAGATACAGCTCACACGATATTGGTGACTCACATCGTCATTGGTCTTATTTGGGGTCAACATCCACAAAAGTCAACACTAACGATCCAGACTGGGATGAAACTTTTCAGTACCAATACATTAATGGAACAGAGCAGGTTAGAGTGGTAGCATTAAATGTTGTTTTTCAACAGGAAATATTATGTAGACACTGTGTAATATATAATTAAACTGTTTGTACATTTAGACCATCAGGGTTTTCGTCAAAGACCAGGATGAGTCTTGGTACAATCCAATTATGGCCATTGACGACCCAATCGGGAGAACGGAGATGACTGTTGAGAATTACATGCGTGAAATGAAAAAGCACAGACAAGTTGGCAATGCTGAGCAACCATATTCACCAATTGAAATGTTTATGGATCATCCAGTTGGAGGCTCACTTTATTTCACGCCCGTAGACGCATTTGCTAACTGAATGAGGCAAATTACAAAATTCAACTTGACTATTTAATTAATTTATATGAAACTGCAGTAGATATATACAATGATGCAAAATAATGTTATACATCCATTTATGATAAATATCAAAAGATCTGTCATTTAATGTCACTTCGATTTTTACTTTAAAAATGAATCAATAAAAATTATTTATCAACGAGTCTTGAAGGTAACATTCATAAGTAGTCGAATACAAAAACTTAAATTTTACGAACATTAAGAGAGCCCTTTTTCAGACTGATGGACTGATCTTGATTTTTTTGTACAAATTCATTTACATCAAGCCATGCATCACCTAATTCATCATCTCTTCGGTTTTCATCGTCATCCAAAATGAGGAAATGGAGTTTCTGTAAAATTTAGAGTACAAACGTGAAAATGCATTCTATCCGTTTTGCTGTTTCTAAAAGGTTTTTGGGTGATAACTTACCGGCTGTTTGGAAGGATCATATTCATAATTGATGACATCAGGCCATACTGGATTTTCAGTATCAGTGAGTTTGGCGGTTGATCCAAGTGAAGTCTCTGGTTCCGAACCAACTTTGGAATAGATTTTTACGTATGGATCACTTGTTCCGTAAATGTCTTTGTCTTCTAAATTACTGCATAGAGAAGATAATAATATAAAAAAATGAAAATTATCCTGCAACAACTAAAGGTTCATTACGCACTACACACTTACTTTGCAGACAATTTAAATTTGATCCTAGTCAATGGATTTGAAGTTTGAATAGCTGCGGGAGCTGGAGGAGCTGAAGTTGCAGCAACTGGGACCGGCGATGGGGATACAGCATGATGAACTGGCTGGACCACTTGTTGTGGCTGAGATACAGTAGCTTGAGGATCGGCATTTGTGATAGTTAAGGTTCTGTGGGGAACATTAAAACTTTGCATAAAAATTTTGCATGACATACATACATCATAAATGTGACCTACATAATAGGCTATACAAATTTAATATATGCCTCATTCTTACCCTTTTTTGCTCAAGTTGACGGTGAGTGATTGCCCCTTTTGAACGTAATCATTCACATCAATCCAAACCTTTCCACCTGAATCATCTTCCCGTCCTTGGTCATGATCTTTAACCCTGATTAACCATTTCTAAATGTAGCCCAGAATTTAAAAATGCATCAATGACCATAAACAAAATTAAGTTTGAAATCGATGGACAGAAAATCTGCACGATAATATATACCTGCTGCTTGCTCCTATCATAATCAAACTCAAAGGTTTCTCCCCATTGTGGATTTCTGTTGTTATCGATGGTAGCACTTCTTGCAAAATTCTTTTCTTGAGTGCTGGGTCCTTCCGTGTAGTACAGTTCAACGTAAGGATCAATCGAACCAACTTTATCCTTGTCAGGTAAATCCCTAGCAGAAAGCTTGAACTTGAGCTTAGCCTTGTCAGGAACGACAACAGTTGACGTTTGGGGTACAATCAAAACTCCACCTGTGGTCGGTATCAGTGGCACTGTATGAAGTGGCTGAACAATGGGAATTGTTTGGGGCTGTTGGACTTGTGGCGTGGGTGGGGATGCGGGTATTGGGTCAACAGTGTCCAAGGTTAAATATCTGCACAGAATTCACGAAATTGCTTTACTCATATTTTCTCCATGATGTCAATAGTATCAAATGTACATGCTCGTATCGTCTTACCCTTTCTTATTCAAATTGACATTCAAATGTTGGTTTTTTTCGACGAAGTCAGCAACATCAATGTATGCATTCCCAGCTTTGTCATCTTCACGGCCATTATCATGGTCGTATACCTTGAAATGCCATCTTTGTCTCTTGGCTCTGTTAAAATCAAACTCAAACACATCACCCCAATCGGGATTTTCCGTATCCGTTAAAGTTCCTGTGCGACCCAACTGGGTTTCCTCCTTTTGTCCTTCTTCTGTGTAGAAAATTTCAACGTATGGGTCAATTGTTCCCAAAGTGTCTTTATCAGGAAGATCCCGTGCAGAAATTTTAAATCTCAGTTTCATGCTATCAATTGGTGCTGCATGAACTGCAGCAGCAGCCATGAAGGCTGCGAAAATAAAAGCTTTATACATGCTATTCAAAAGATACTATATATTGAAATTAAAAGTGCACAAGAACTATGAACATGTAGATGGATTCACTAACCAAAGATGACTGGTCGGTAGACGATGCCGATGCTATCCTATTTATAAGCGAAGGACAATGGTACCCCAAACTAGCCATCATCTTTTTTGGCTTTTGCCTGACAACAACATCTTTCTTGATTTGACTGATTGTTGATTTCAATCTTGAACCGAGTGACGCAAGGCAAAATTAGACATGTATATTGCATTGTCTTGCTTTTTGTAGCATTTCCATTTTGTATTCATCCTCCATGAAGTTTACCTCTTACCTTGTTTGTCTCACATTTTGTACATATTTTTAAAATCCTTGGTTCTTATTTTATCCATCCAGTTTGACTATTTTGAATTCGTCCATTGCAGTGACTGATTTAGGTTTAGTTTGACTTAGGTTTACCTATATTTTCCGAATTCGGTATTTTCAAGGATATAACTCCATAATATTTATGTACAGTACGCACTTTATTCTATACCTCGAGCCGCAATAATGAATTAAATAATAAATTATATACTTTGTCTTAAACTTGCTCATGCAGTACTTCAATAAATCATAATTTTTCAAGTGTGAATGAAACCAGGTGTTTCAGAACATCTTCAACTCTCAACTACGAACAACTTAATTTAAATCACAACCGCTTAATAACATTATTGTTTGCAAGCAAAAAAACAAAACGCATTTCCTTTTCACTCAACTCTTACAAATCTTACCATAATGAACGCAAACTATTTTTTACAGATCCATAGATCAATCAAACTTCACGGTTCTCATCTTTAATTTTACAACCATTATTACAAGTCCTGTTGAGGGGAAAAGCATATAATCGTGTGTTTCATGGATTCGCAGTATTTGGTAGTTTAATTTAAGTATAATATGGTTGTTCATAAAAATAAGTTGATAGCATACCATACATTCTGTATGTAACAATACAAGGTTGAATTATGAGCAAGCTTTTAATTTTACAGGAGATTTAATTATCAATAAAATCATGCAAATTACAAGAATACTAGAAAAATCTAGACAACCAAACAAAAGTATGCATGTAACGATTAACCGGTCACCAGAATGGCTGCATCTTTCAGGTCAATTAAATATACAGAATAATTATGTTTATATGGCAGAGACAAAACGTTAAAGTACAATGATATAATGATCGAAATCGATAGAGGAGTTACAGGTTATCACTTATCCCTGTTGCCCCTATGTGTTTCAAATAGTACTATAATTAGTTATTTTTGTATTACATGATAATTTCATGCGACAGACAATCTGATAAAATCATTAAGTAGCTAGGCTAGCGACACCAAAACATTTCTCCATTTTTAACAAGCGTCCTCGTAAAATGGTCAAAAATAAAACATGAAGTCATCTTGCATGCAGCATTAAAATTCGTGGAATAATGTAAAATCTTGTTATGTAAATACATCCACTTACCCAACCTATTTTCTTAGAATACTGGAATTAAAAATATACACATGACCATGACCTTAAAACGTGTCAACATAATTTTAATTAATTATAATCCTAGGGCGCCTGCAGGTATTTCATGAATAAACGAGGTACATAATAAATATAAAATGAAAATACGGATCATAAATCTTTTTAATTCATTTTCAAACTTTTTTTCGAGTCTACTTATTTATAAGAGAAAGTTTTCCATTATATACAAAATGCAAGTTTAAAATTCCAGAATTTTATGCGGAGCAAATAATTTCTGCACGTTGTCTTATAACGTGTCGAGAAATACTGCAAATACATTCGTTTGAGACTGAAAATATTTTACCACATCCGCAAATTTTCATTAAAATGATCTACTGATATCATTTTCAATTACATACATTATAAATTGAGATAAGCATTCATTTTACATATTTTTTGCCAGAAAATGGATGCTGACAATACTGTTCTTCAGCAAACTTTAAAAAATACTTTCTTTGACAGAAACTCTTTGAAAATTCTAATGACGAAACTGTTACTTGAGTAGTTTACAAAAGGGGCTCCCGCCTAGGACCAAGTCCAACACCAGGGTTTTCCATCAGTTTTGGTTTGCTTTTTACGTCTTTTTTCATTGTATCTGTTATGGGATTTTTCATTTTATGTTGCAGCTTTTTATATTACTTTTTTTTCTATTTTGTATTTTTTGTAGAGTAATATAGATTCGCTGAGTCTATATAAAGATTTTTGCTCCTGGCAGGAATTGATCCTGAGAACCGACGAGAAATAAATCTATGCCTATGGTTCTACTCCACAGACGGGCACTGTAAAATTATATGAGAAAATTACTCACTGACATTTTTGGACAAAATGTGTGAACCCACTCAATACCTTTACTATACAAAAAAAGTATTGCGTTGTGTATAAATTATAATATGCAGAGATGCATTTTATATATAGACACACTAATAATATTACTATATACAATACACATCCCATCATATTTCCTACTAATAGAATAGGTGTGTGTAGTAATGTGTAGCATGTGAAATATGTAAGAACAGATTTCATACAATGGAAAGGATTGAGGAGGTTGACGTAGGTAGTAGGTAGTTGAACGCAATATAGCTTAACACAATAAAATCTCGTCGTGTTGAGTGTTGATAATGAAAATGAACTGAGAATAATATATCTTTCCAACTTCTAACATAACAGGTTCTCTGTCTGCTTTGTGATATGTGATAAGTTTGGTATGATATGTGCATGAGGTTGTTGTTGCAAGCTAGAGATGATGCGTCTGTATTTGTAATTCTGCATGATATCCAACGTCCTCTTTCCTCCTACGAAAAACATGACAATATATGGCAAGATGTATACTGGTTAACCTATATGGAAAAGATCGATGAACTAACTGCGCTACAAAATATTAAAATCAGAGCATTTATTTTTATTAAGCCATAAGAAATTAAAATCACTAAATTGTTTATTTAAACATGATTGCTAAAAGTAAACTGTTTTACAAAGTGCACAAGAAGGAAATAGAACAACATGCACCACACGTCACTATATCTGCATGCCGAAATTAATGATATGATGATGATTGCGTGTTTTTTTAAATGTACATAAAAAATGCTCTAAAAAATAGTTGAATTTATTTTAATGAGTTACATATAATGACCCTTTCTAATAATGTGAAATGTGAATACGGTTGTAAATACATAGATCAAATTTATGGATACTGATGAACTCATTCATTATGCAAGAACAATTTTTTTTTACGAAGCTCGTTGGTTTACGCAATCTTCAAAAATACTTACAATATCATGAATCATCGGTGATAATTGACAATAATTTATTTGCTTTTAAATAATAAATATGTTATGAAGAGAATTCCCATATCAACTTTTTCATCACATAATTTGCTTCTGTAAAAAAACTGTCCGCTGGATAATTAGAAACTACAGTCTCAAAGAGAGATTTCCTCAGACATGAAAATCTCAAAATTTTGTGTAAACAGTTGAACTATGCGTGTATACTCTAAATGCTATATTTTTAAAGTCGCCGACCGATTCATAAATCTTGATATTCCCTCAATCCACTCTTAAACACTTTCAAGAAAGCATTAAATTTATTTAGTTAAAATTTTAAAGACTCAGCAGAGATGTCAACAGTCAGACAAGTAGGTGAATGCGAAACACTTTCATCGTCTTTACCTGAAAAATCCTGTGAACCTATAACATTGAGCTCTGAGCTCAAAAACGCTCTGAAAAATGAAGATGCGAATTCAACAATGAATATAGGATCACCTTTACAAACTTCCTCGCCATTTTCCAGTCCGGATTTTCGTTCTGATTGTAATGGGGATGGAGACAGTCATTCCTTAAGAACTGTGCACAGTCTACTTTTGTTACCTATTCGATACACAAAGGCAAATCAACAAGTATCCTTTGCAACCTTTGAAACCCCATCTTCATCGCCCTTGCCAAATTCACCTTCCGATGCGCCTGCGCCTACTAATTTGGATAGCTTTGTGTCAAACTTTGAGAAAACCTCTACAAAGCCAAAACCATCACTGACGTACTCACCAGAACAAGAGTTTCTTTTGACTGAAAAGGTTTCGAATATGGAAGAATCAGAGGCAAAGAAGCTACTCGCTAAAGTTTTAATTGACAACATGGGACTGCGTCAAGAGTTGAGGACTAAAGATAAGCGTATCACTGCGTATAAGGGACAAATGTTAGCAATACTGGACTGGAAAGCAAGACAGGATGTTGATGACGAATATGACGAAGAAACAAACAATAATACCACCACTACTACTAATATAACTCCTAGTACAAACAACCCCTTTATGTCTAGTGGAGGTATTCATATTGCTAAAGGGATTGCACGTCATCATCACCATCGACGGTGTAGTTCAGTTACTACTGGAGTGAAAGACAAAGACGAGGTCGATAGTGATGCCGACAAGAATATGACTCCTCAGAAAACCATTCATAGCACAGAAGAAATTACAGTTGTGGAAGAAATGTATGGGGTTAGGAGAAGCTTGTCAATTATTCAAGGTGCATAATAACCCATAATTGATTTATTACGAATGACAAAACGTTAAATTGGAATGCAATTAAAATGTAATTTTCTCTTCAAAAGAGCTGGCGTCATCAATTGAAATGGACCAAGAACTGCTCAAGGAACGCCTGAAGCATGGTGTCTATCTTACTAATCAAATGCTTGTTGGTGGAATTGCAGGATGGATAAGTGCTCTCTTCGTAAAAAAGTTTGGGAAACTGGCACTCTCTGCTACTGGAGGTGGGGTCATTCTTTTGGTTTATACTGCAAGGAAAGGTTTCGTGAACCTGAACTATGACTCAATTTATCAAGAAATCTCGCGGTTTTGTGACACTGTTGACAATCAATGCTTGATTAACAATGGAAATCAGGAGATGCACACCTATGCAGATTTTAATGGTGTTGGTGGTGTAGGTGTAGGCGTGGGTAATGCTAATTTTGAGGGATCTTTTGATACAACTCGAGAAAACGTGAATGATAACGATGAAGCAGAGAATTTACCTACCACTTGCTCCTATGATAAGTTAAAACAAGCAAAGAATTGGATAAGTTCTCACACATACACGATGGGAGGATTTGTACTATCTTTTGTTTATAATCTTATTTAAATTTGTAACACCTAATTTTGGGTTGTGCTTGTGATATATATGTTTTATACTTGATATTATCAAAAAACAACAATTTTACGAATAAAATGATATTAGGACGTTTTTTACTGATTAAAAAAATGTCTATTTAAGTTTACTCAAAATTACATGTGCTTTAGAAATTTTTAAATAGTGCTTACATAATAGATACTACATCTTAAAAGTTAGCAATATGTATTAAGAAAGTGTGCCCAAGCTGATTCTTCTCTTCGGAAAAATCTTTGTTTGCCAGAGTATGAATTATAGACATCTTCGATGCTGGTTTTACGGAGATTGTAATCCAGTACTACTTCTGGATGCTTGATAACCACTTTCTCAATCGCTTCAAAAAGACTTGCCCAGGTACACTTCTCATTCTTAACTCTGTACACTAGAAGATGCTGCAATGATATTTTTAAATTCGTGATTAGTGATTATGATAGGTTTTTAGAAATGTTAAAATATTATTTCTAGTTAAATATGTGAGGAGAGTACCGATTGCTCTTCTTGAAGTGTCATTGATTCAATTTCAGTTTCAATCTCAGTTACAAAACGCTGAAACGCCTTAAAATCGATCCTGCCATTCTCATCCCCTTTCAGTTTAATTGTGAGTGTAAATTCTTCTGCTATTTCGTCGTAAATATTTTCTGCCTTGTCGCAAAACTGCATTTGCCCATTCACAATAATGATCATTTTACTGCAAACACTTTGCACGCTTGCGAGACTGAAAAGTTAGAAAATAGTTTACACTACCATGAATGTATGCGTCTGCACTGCCATCAACCATGTTAATATAACATGTATAAAAATGTAAAATGTACCATGTTTTGTAAGTTTTTATACACTTACTTATGAGTCAATATAACAATAATCCGATTAGCAGCACAAAGGCTATCAATAACTTTCAAAACTTGTGTTTTTGACAGTGGATCAAGATCTTTGGTTGGCTCCTCGAAAATTAGGACAGGTGGATTACCTAAAATTGGTTTACACAGAAGTTATATAGCTTTGATAGGATAACATAGCACACGTAGGAAGCTTTGATAGGAGATTATTGCATTTTTAGGTCAAACGAAGGCAAAAACAATAATTAACGAGGGATTAGCTTTCTTATGACGGAAGTAGTAAAATAGGAAAGGTTACCAATTGCAGCAATAGCCACAGACAATTTTCTCTTAAATGCGAAGGAATACGAGCTACAGTGCTTTTTGATTTTTGCCTGTAAGCCTAACTGATCCGCCCAATAATCAATATGCTCTTGAATAGAATCTGGAGGAATTCCACGAAGCCTTGCGAAAAGGTATAACATTTGATTTCCTGTGAGTTTGTCCAGTGTCATGTCGGCCGAAGGGCATAAACCAAGATGTTGTAAAAACTTTTTACGAGTGCCCCAAGAAAACAAGGAATAACCTCCATGCGAAACAAATCCCTCTGAAATGGCTCGTAACCCAGCTAAAATTTCAAACAACACAGTAATCCCTGCAGTTTCCGGTCCTACAATAACCAAAGGTTTTCCAGGTTCCGCTACAAAGCTCATTGGATACAGCAATGTTCGTTTGTATATTGAGGTGCTCAGGCTTTCCACACGGAAATATTTGTCTTTGTTATCTGGTTTAATTCAATAAGTTGGCATCATAAGCAAAGAATACAATTATCAAGCGATAAGTTATTACAAAGTAGTCGGGTACCTAATTCTGGAAGCTCTACTTTGACAAACATTGTCTCCCTTTTCAAAGATCCTGCATTACTTGAATTAATAATTGCGGGAGGAGTTTCTTCTGTTGAATGAAGATACAACAGCTTCCTGCGCATTCGTCTGCTTTCCATGTACATTAAAAGAAGCACACCACCCACGCAATGTGCTACGAGGAAAGCCAAATTGCTCCAGAGTGGATTGACAATACCGTCGGGTCGTGTGCTGCTCCATAGAAAGTTTAAACTCTTACTTTCTCCAAAACCTCAAGTGACAAAACGGGTTCAAGTTACTTGCATACATATTATGTAAAGTAAAAGTGCTTAAAATGTCATATACCTTTAGTGCAACAGGCTCCTCGAAGCCCTGAAATATTTGTAATGTTGTCGGCGGATGGAGCGCATAGCTCACGTATAACAACAGGATTCAATGCGCGACACCGTCCATTATACGTTGCCCATAAAATGGCTTCATAAAAATTCCATGGAACAGTAAAAGGCTGTATACATTGCAAGACAAATATAACTCCTTGTCTGACATGCTGTCCAAACTTTTCATAGTTGATGATAGTGTAAAATAAGAATAGAAACAAGCCAAAAAACTGATTAACACTCAGGGTGACATAATAACTGGTGGCAATCTTTGGCCAGTAATGGCTCCAGTTGTAACTGGTAAGAATGGACGAAAATCCTCCAAGTGTTCCCGTAATGACAAACAGAACTATAGGGGAAAAACACTAGCTGTCAACTTTGAATTTGTATCTTGCATTTTGATTTCATACCAAATAGCACTAAATTTATGTGTATAAAAATGATATCTTACTGATGAACTGCGGGTGTTTGAAAACATTATGTCCCGGTGCATAGTAAATCACTAAAGTAAGCAGTATTACTTGTAAAATATTGAAGAGCAAATCAATAAGTGAAGTTGCAATCCAGTATAGTCCATTCCATTCTAAATTGTACATTTGGAAGCGTTTCAACTACAAGCAAACATACACAATCAACCTTACAATTAGTTCCAAAAGTCATATAAATTACCGGTGTTTCAAAATTAATGTAATTGTCATATTTTTTACATTGCATAGCCTTTCAGCACATGGCTGGGTAACGAATCCAGAGGCAAAGATAGTTAGTCCGAAGGCCAGAGCCACAGTAAGAGTGATATCAGCACCGGACTCCACTATAGTATCGGGGTAACTTGAGTTCAGCAAAAATATGCGTTCCGAACTATGCGACATTGAAATCCCGGCCATACTAACACCATACTTTCCATCAGGTATTTCATATTCCAACAGTGCATTGAACATTAAAAGTAATGACAACGGGCCACTGTGTCGGTGGCCTGGGGAGAATAATGTAGTGACTTTTGAACTGTCATCGACTTTAGTAAAATCGGCTGCAACCACCACCTCATCATGTAGCTTATACAGGTGCTTTTGATCGTAATGGGAAGAGAAGCTGTCCGTGCCAAAACTGACAAATTTCTTTATATTGTTTGGTTTACGTTGGATTACCTTCTTGTAATAATTTGAAAAATCCTGCGAGAAAAAAACATATTTTTTACTCGTTAGCGATTTGTAATTATTTACATATTTACGTATTTGAACTATTTTTAAAATAGTTCAAATATTTACCTTCGCTTTTGGACCATTTTCATTAATTCTGTATGGAACAACAGGTGTGTGTAATTCCAGAGATGTGTTGTAGAATATTGCCGGGCTCAACAGTTCATGTGAGAAATAACGATTCGTGGAATCGAGTGCAATCAAAAGGATGAAAATCGGAAGAAGTATCTGCAAAAATGGGCAATTCAATCATTATGAAGTAGTTTTTGTGTAAGGACTTAAAGGGTCGATGAGTGTGCGTGTGTGATTTATACCTGTCCTATTGCATGTCTGTAATTTCCAATAGCATGTGCTATTCTTTTGATTATGATTGCAAGCACCCCAGTCCAACAACTGCATCGAGTCTTTTTCCTACCGAATGTATGGACCGGCATGGACTGTGGTGGTTCATCCATAAGATATTTAATTGCTTTTGTTTTGGAGTCTACAAAGTCTTCGAAAAGTAAATCTTGTGAGGAACCAGTTGCATTTAGCACATCCACGTAATCATCAACCCTGTTGAATACAAAAACAATTCATTTTACAATTCTGCAACTTGGTAAACTACCAATTGTTGTAATGTGCTTCAACTACGTACTCTTCAAACGCATTGTCAATAGTATGCAAATTCAATTCGTAATATTTTATGCCAAGCTTCAAAGCACTTTTCCCATCGTCCAAAGCCTTGAATAAGGAGGAGAAAGTGTTCCGCTCGCGAGCTGGTAGCAAATAGATGTTTTCAATGTCCAAAACTAAATTCGGGTCGGACATATTTGCTTTTGACTCATGCGAACTTGTTGTTTTAATAGATTTTCTCAGACTCTTTTTATCTTTGTCTTTTGTTGTAGTGGATGTTGAATCTTTTGCTGCAGCTATATTAATAACTGTTTTACTTCTTTTAACATCACGAAGTAAATTAATGCCGGTTTGGCTTTGACTGTCCAAGTTATCCGAATGAATAGCTTTATGCACTCGTTTCAAACTTCCTTCACGTTCACGAGCACCTGGAACGTGTTTTTGGAGGAATGCTAGAATTTCATCTGACTTGGCATCGTGCATTGCTCCGACGGTTAAATGGTAACCCGTTTCTGTTGGTTTGAAATTAATGGAGTTGTTACACTACACTATACTTTACTATATGATTGAATAGTTCGTTAAAACGTGCTTACCAAAAAGACTTTCCAATTTTGCTGGTGAACCTGCTCCAGCCACTCTGCCTCTTGACATTATTACAATTCTATCAGCAACCTGGTAAGCTTCTTCAACATTGTGTGTCGACACTTTATGAAAGAAGTATGAGAATATTAGCTGAGAATAATTTGTTTGGGGTAATGTGCTCTTTTACATTTACAAACACATTGCACACCATTTAATTAACTTACTCAAAATGGTCTTTCCATCCATTCTGAGTTCTTTTAGTAAATTCCAAATTTGTCTTTTTGCATCCAGATCTAGACCAGCAGTCGGTTCGTCGAGTAGAAGAATCTATTTTTTGCAAATGAACAGTTATTTAACTTTCTATACTTTAAGTGTACAGTTTCTGAAACCAATTATAAAAAAAGAATATCAGTATACTCACTGGAGCATCTCCAATCAGGGACATTGCAACACACAAAACACGTCTTTGCCATTTAGCGAGCCTATACATTAGGTCATTTTTTTGCGAAAGAAGTCCCAAAGATTCCAGAATACTTTTGATTTCCTCTTTGGCTTCACGCCCCATGACTCCCTTCAGCTATTTTAGAAAAAATTATGAATTCAGTAAAAATCAAGATATAATGGAATAGGCATTCTAATATTATGATAAAGTACAGTTTATTGTTCCTTAACCTTTGCAATGAGCTGCATATGTTCCATCACAGTCAAGTATTCACAAAGCATATCGCTATCCATGCAAACATTTAAATACCTCTGCACCCTTTGAATGTCCTTCCGCACATTGTAACTAAAGATAAGTACAGTTCCAGAAGTTGGAGCGTAGGCCCCACAAACTAATCTGAACAGAGTTGTCCTTCCAGAGTCCTTATGACCTAAAAGTACTGTGATTCCTTGGTATACAGTAAACTGCACGTTTTCAAGTCCAAAAACACCATCAATCATGTAAAACTTTTTGGAAAGCTTCTTGAATTCGATGACTGGCTCATTACTGATTGAGAAGGCACGCCCAGCGGCATTCGGATCATTTTTCCTCATTTTACGTAGTTCGTTACGTGATGGTTTCGGTGTTTTGTCGGGCATGTAATCTGTGTGTCGACTAAAAAAGCTGCATCGGAAATTCTAAGCATTTCAAACGAATACCATTAGTATTGCAACTTAATAAAAAATTAAGTCTAACTTTAAATTGAAGTAAAACCTCAAAAAAGTAATTCCAGGGTTGACCTATTTCTTGCGGTCCTGGGCTTAAATTGTCAACATACAGCGTGAGAAAAAAGTAGATGAAGAAATTGACTATCATCATGATCATAACATCCAGTAGCTTGAACCCCGATTTTTGAGTCAACGAAAAATTCAGTATCACATCCCACGTATTGGAATTGACAGTGGCCAAAATGTACACGGCCCAATGAATACAACCGCTTGGAATCAGACAAGATCCCATAAATAAACTGAAGCTGGAGCTGAAGTCAAAAACATTTGATTGCAGCATGTGGAAAGACAACAGCCAAATTAGGATTCCAATGTTTGTTGCCATTTTCCCTGTATATAACATATAATAAAGGGTTATGCCGGCATTTTAAAATTAGTTTTTGAAATTGATTGAAAAATTGATTAGCAAAAAATTAACCT
The DNA here is from genome assembly GCA_034693345.1 of Entomobrya multifasciata. Classification (NCBI taxonomy): domain Eukaryota; kingdom Metazoa; phylum Arthropoda; class Collembola; order Entomobryomorpha; family Entomobryidae; genus Entomobrya; species Entomobrya multifasciata. Next base: position 7,093 of record JAQFXM010003035.1, on the reverse strand, counting down.
CTTCGGCAAAACGCTGCGATGAATGCAAAGAAGCTAAGACTGGAAAAGTTATACAGTATAAGCAGTACGACCCATAATGACGCATCCCCGTAATGCACCAGTGCACCAGCATTTGAAAATGGGGTAAAGATAAGGTATACTTGGATCCCAATCACGATCAATTGAACTATCATTTGATTCAAAATCCAATGAAACCAATAGGCCCCACGTGGTAAACCCATCAGTTGCAAATATAACTTAAAGCCATTTTCTTTTTCCAGGACGGGTCCTTCCACCACTGTGTATAATACAGGCACCATAGACAAAACAAAGATTGTAGCAAGTTTGGAGTCTATTCCTTCAAAGTCTACGTCATGCTCGGCTAATTTAGTTGAATTCATTGTGTATGAAGTGTGATTTGGGTATGACAAGGATTGAATGTCAATGGATAGCGGTTGTGAAATATTTGTTCCAGTTTCGGCAACTGCGATCTCGTAAAACGTTCTGAAAACCGCCATTTGAATACCCAGTAGCTGGTAATAGTGTTTTGCTGTAAAATGTAAAATTTAAGCATTGTGTTTAAATTATTGAAAAAATGAATTTATGAAAACAAAATTGATTGCTTAAAGTATTACGATCGTTTCTTTCTAGATCAAAAAATACAGCAGATCGTCCAAAACTAAAGCCTGGCACTTTTTGTGCGATGAAAACAGTGAACTGCAATTGAAATTCTTTTCCAATTCCGAACGCTGAATTTGGAACATCAGCTTTCGGATTTTGAACTTCTATTCCACCAATGAATGTATCGCTGTCTCCTCGCAAATGGTACTGTATTTCTGTTTTTAGCATCTCATCTGATTGATTCATAAGCATCAACTCTGTAGATAATGGTTTGAATGAAGTACAAATTCATTTTATAAAATATTGTATCCTGAGGACAAAAAAACTATAATTGCACTTGTACTACATACCAATGTTTAAATTCGACAATCTATCTCGCAATTTGCCTGTAAATCCATCGTAAAATCTAGTATTTTTATGCTCCATGTAACACGCCAGCTTGGCTGCCAGCGACCCGTTGACATTTGTTTGATTTGTTCCCCCATTTTCACAGGCCCTTCCACAAATTTTGTTTTGGAGCTCCTACAACATAACATAATATGATTAATGATCATTAACATTAATGGAAAACTTCCAATATTTAATTTGGTGTCAACATATTCATTATTCATAAAAATTCATATGTGTCACCGTTTCATTTAAGGGCTCATAGTGACTCCATCCCTTTTCCTCAACTGTCAATAGGTTTCCTAAATAAGACGTCATTCCGACTAAAATCAATGGTGGAATTAGAAGCTGCAACAATGTGGTCAGGATATGTCGCTTTCGGTACATCCATATCCTGTAAAATATGGTCATAAACACATCTCGATTATGACTCAAATCCAAATGCATGCATCGTCGACGACTCTTCGGAAGCTCGGAGCTGTTTACGATCTCAATGGTTGGTGGTTCATGTGCCGTTTCATTTTCATTTTCAGGTTCAAGCGGCTTGCTTTTGTCAGTTATAGAGGCAGAGCGCTTCATTGTGATCACAATCACAGACGTAAAAATCGAGATTGATAACTGTTTCTGTTTCTTTCCCTATTCACAATGATACATGAAACAAGATCTACGAACACCAAGCAAAAAATGAAAGCATGAAAAATGTAAAAACTTGTCAATTTATGCCATTATAATTTTCATAAAAAATAAGAAAACGTCTTTTAGTACGATTTATAAAAAAGTAACTTGGAGACTGAATTGAGGTCAGGTAAAATGGCAATGTCGCTGTCCTAGGGGAACGGTATTCATGCTAAGGGACGCTTGGAGGCATATCCCTCTGAGAATGAAAGTCATTATAAAGTCAGAGCAAAACCCAAAAATTTGAAATATTCTGAAAACCATAATTTTATATGGTTCCTTATTTATTCATTTTTATAATATTTTGAAATTTTTTCAATTAATTTTAATGAAAATAGAAAGGATCAGATGAAAATATGTAGAAGAAATTAATGCAATGAATGAATAAAAGCATCAAAACGTCATCATGCGTTTAAGCAAGAGCAACTAATGATGTGGTTTGAAGAGCTATTTAGATTTAACTCATTCCAATAGATTTCAACTATCAAAACCATGTGTACATACTTATGTCAATAAAATAAATAGCGAAGACATAAATTAATTAGTAAATTCAAAGAGGTTGCATACACATGAAATCCCTCTAAATCCAATCCATGAAACTTTATTGAGTAAATTACTTAAATTAATAAAATCTTCGTGGTAACTTTTGCTGCAATATTTTCTTTTAGATGCCATTTCGTCCTAATTGTAGCATGCCTTGGACATTTAAAAAATACAAATTACAGTCATTTGTGGACAAGGACTTACATATCAGAAATTATTTTCGATAAAAATTCCTTTCATTGAGAAATGGAGCATCCTGACGGAAATTACGAGGAGAATTCCTCCTCAAATAAAACTAAAAGTGGGGGACGCAGCAGTGGAGGCAACAGCTCAGGAAAAAAATACCGAACTTCTCAAGCTAAATCCTCTGACCAAGATTATAATTATCGGGCATCTCAAGGAGGCGGTTCGGAGGGAGCTGGTGGAGGTGGAGGTGGAGGGAGAAGGGTGTCGATTGGAAGAGGTAAAGCATTTGGAAAGAACGACGACGTAGGAAGCAGCAGCGATAAAACAAAAAGCAGCAAATCTTCCGGTCGGGATAACAAAAAGGCTTTAGGGAAAAAACTTTCAAGAAAAGAAGCTGTAAACGCTCTTGGAGAACTAGACGAAAGAAAAACTTGGGGTGACGTGGGAAGTTCCACTGGAGGGGACTACTATTTGGAGGAGCTGACTCCTATTAAGGCACAAGGAAATCAACCTGTTATTGAACCCACGGATGCTTACCTAGCTTTTTCCATTTTTCGGTTGTCCAATCCCAATATTGTGTCAAGTCCTCCAAAAAATAAGGGAGGAGACGATGACAAGCAGTCAAACAAATCATCGAAAGGATCTAAAGGGGATAGGGCCCCTCCGCCTAGTTCGGTCGAGGAGGAATTTTATGAAAGTGAGAGTTTGGAGTTGAATGATGATCAGGCCGAGGAGTTGACTAGTTTTGAGGAGGATGGAGGGTACTCGTATAATGATAGGAGAGATTATGGGGATAGTTCGGAGGAGGGGGAGGGAGGGGAAGAGGAGGGTATGGTGGCTCATAAAAAGTCAAGAGGGACTATGATGAGGGAAAAATGGGAGGAAATTAGTGAGATAATTATGAGAACTTGGAATAGCCCATGTAGGGTGTTTAAGTTGAGGGGATATCATAGCGAACCCGATTTAACGATACCATTTGAAGATAAGTTTGATCCAAAGCTGGAGGCATTTGAGGGCAAGGATGGGCTTGGGAAATGGAAGAAGTTCCAAGAGAAGTATGTGAGTTGTGAGGATATTGTGATGTCGAGTGGGTTCGGGAGGGAGCATCCGGATTTGGTGAGGGGGGTTCTCTCGGAGGTGAAGTTGAGGAGTTATGCTATTGATGAAAATATGAAGAATAGCTGGTGGGAGCTGTATGACTGGGAAAGGAAGAGGTTTTCATTTTTTGATGAATTGTTCGCGATGGGCTATGTGGTTGATAGTTTAGAGGTGTTGTCGCCACCTCCGAGAGGAGAGGATGGGGTAGCTATTACGACTGGAGAGTATTTTGTGGAGGCGGAGGAACGACATTTTAGGAAAAAGGTGGATTATGGAAGGGTGGTTTTTAAGACGAAGCATGTGTATACGGGTAACTTTCAGGATTGGTATTTTGAGGGGCCGGGCAGATATTGTTGGCAGGACGGGACTGTGTACCAGGGAGAGTTTTCTGGAGGACTGATGAATGGACCTGGGTCAATTCACTGGCCGGATGGATGTATTTATGAAGGACATTTCATTTATGGGAAACGGAGTGGGTTTGGAGTTTATAGTTCGGCTGATGGACAAAATACCTATGCCGGGGATTGGTTGAATGGATTACCGCATGGGCATGGGAAAATGTGGTATGATCCTGAGGATGATGATAATGATTATTATGAGGGGCAGTGGGAGAGAGGGTTGCCTCAAGGGGTGGGAACGAGACAGTATAGTACCGGAGATAGGTATGTCGGGAATTGGGTAGAGGGAATGAGGAATGGATATGGAATCATGATTTGGTTGCAAGAGAGGCAGGTTTTCAAGGGTGAGTGGTTGGATGGGGTGCCGCATGGGTTTGGTAAGCATATTTGGTATTTGGAGAGGACTCCAACGAACAACTTTCCGGCGAGGCATGTGTACCAGGGGAATTGGGTGGAGGGGAAAAGGGAGGGGATTGGGAAGATGGTGTATCCGTGCGGATCAGTGTATGAAGGGAGGTGGAAAAATGGACAGAGGCATGGCAAAGGAATGTTTATTAATCCGGCGGGGGACATACTCGTGGGGCTCTTTAGGGCGGGGAGTATACTGGGAGGAAGTGATGTTCCGCTGCATGCGCCGACGTATGAGTGTGACTTTGCAGGACTTACGGAGTGGATGGTAGCAAGATTTAAGTTAAAGTTGGTGGGGGGAGCGGAGGACAATAAGGAGGAGGAACAACTGTTGGAAATTACTAAACAGTATTTGCCGTTTATTAGGAAGTTGTATCATAGGGCGGGGGAGTATAGTCATAAGTATGGGAAGCACGGGTTGTATCCGGCTTATATGAAAAAGACGAGCGAAAACGTAAAGGCTGGAAGTAAATTGACGAAGGATTGTGTTCCACCCCCGAGTAGTTCTAATGCTTCGGAGGCACAGGGACCAGGACAGGTGCCTCATGATACGAAGTTTAATGTTGGTCATCATAGAGAGTATAGCAGATTAGATGAGCCAGAACATATGAAGGGCAAGTTGGAGAAGCCGGAGAGTTTGGATGGTGTTAATCCTGTGACGAGGTTTGGACTGTGGTTATTATTGAGGGATTGTGATGGTGTGTTGGATGAGGCGACAATGGCTTATTTTGATAAGCTTTGGTGTGAAACTCCTCCGTTGAGTTTTCAAACGAGGCATAATCCGTTTGAGCCGGTTTACTTGTGGCAGTTTTTGCAAGCGTTGATTGTCGCGGCGGTGGCATACTTTGTGGATATTCCAAGGATCAGACAACATGATCAGCATCAGGATAAGAAGAGTGATGGGGGGATGGAGCCGGAGGCTGTGAGTGATACGACATTGAGAGGGGGGATGTCTTTTGCGGAGCAGAGGAGGGTGGAGATTACTAGATTACGGAGGCAAAATGCACAGATGCAGATGCAAATGCAGGTGCAGAGTAGTAAGTATTTAGAGGCAGAGGATGACACTAAAACGGTGGGGGGTAAGAAGAGTAAGCATCATAAAGGAGGGAAAAGTCAGCATAATGGGGGGAAGGGGGATGAAGATGCAAAGACGGTGAAGACAGGGAAAAGGGATAAGAATGCGAAGGTGCATGGAGGAGGGGATCAGGGTGGTGTGCCACAACAAAGTAAAATAAGTACAATCAGTACAATACCTGTGGAGGATCAAGTAAAGGGGTCTTCTAGTAGTCAAGATGATGGGGGTGGAGAGGAAAAAAATTTGAAGGTTAAAAAGGTTGCGCCAGCTAAAAGGACTTCCAAGAACTCCAAGAACAGTAATAAGAGTAGTGGAAAGGCTAGCGGTGGAAATAAGAAAAATAAAAAATCGAAAGATTCGAAATTTGCGGAGGATATACTTGTGGCACAGGTTGCGATGGAGGAGATTGAGGAGGAGGACGACGAAGAAGTGGAGGAGTATTTTGAGGATGGCAGGCAGGAAGAAGGAGAAGAAGGGGATGAAGATGAAATGGAGGAGGAAGAAGAGGAAGACGGCGATGATTGTAATAATTTTTACAAATTAGCTTTGAAATTGCTTATTATATATTTGTTGAATGTAGTTTTAATGTGAACAGCCCCAGGTATGGGAAGAAAATCTGTGCTATTTCGAAGAGAAGCGGAGGATGAAGGGAAGGAGGATTATACGGAGCCATCTTCACCTTATCTGAGTGGTTATTCAATAAGCGAGTGCTTTGAATCATTCCTGTATAAAAAGTTATTGCCTTGTTTGAGGAGAGATCCTGGGTGTAATTTGCCGGTGATGCCGCAACCACTTCCGGCTTTGGTGGATATGTATGATGCGTTTAAGGCTATTAAGGAGAGGGATATTATTAGAGGAAAGGAATTTCTGAGGGCAGCAGTACCTCATTTGATGTTTCCTCCGAGAAAGGAGGCCCTTTGGTGGCACCGGTGTCCGGAGCCGTTGTCTCATCAAATTGATTTGGACGAATTGATGGAGAAAATGCATCAAAAGTTTGATACTGAGGAAGTGGAGGATTATGGGCAGATTAGTGGGGGTGGGAAAGAAGTAGGAAAAGGGGCTGGAGGAGATTTTGAAGAGAAATTTGAAAGCGAATATTTAGGTACTCAAGCTCAAAACAGTGAAACAACCTTAAGACTTTTGAAGCTTTGTAGGGATGATCCCCTGCATCCAGAATGTCATGCCCTGGGAGCGTTAAAGGGAGAGGGGGTTGGTCACATTCCGACATTGCCTATTGTAAATAGTTCAGAGATATTAAAGGATTTGCAGGGTACAGAGAGTGAGGAAGAGATGGCGCCAATGAGTGAGTACATTACTGAGGGAAACCCTTTTGCGGAGGATGATTTAGTGCCGGAGCCATTTTTATGGGCGGATGACTACAAATGCATTCCTATTAGGAAGAAATATCAGCATTTTGAAAATATCAATACGCAAGATGTTTTCAATGTGATTCATCAGTTGTACCCAAAGTTGTGCAGGGGGAAGCACGAAAATAATTTGCAATTTGAGGTGATTTTTGTTATACATTTCTGAAAATATTAATTGAATTTCAATTTGAAAGTTGGAAATGAAATAAGTTCTTTGATGCTTAAAAATGGAAATTACAGCTTATATTTTGCGATTGGCTATGGTGCGTTTCTATTCTCGCCAAAACTAGTACTGAGCGGGAGGTGAGGGACGCATGGAAAACTAAATCCAAGGATGCGCCGCCTCGTATCATTAC
>JAQFXM010003034.1:0-21901 GCA_034693345.1 Entomobrya multifasciata | reverse complement strand
CGGAAGGACGGCCGGACGGACGGGATACAGTCAACCACACCAAAACCAATAGATACTCTCATCGAGTATCTAATAAAAAAATAATTACAGGAATATCATACTCATCATAGTCATACTTTCAAACAAAAATACTTCTTAATTTTTTTACCCGTGCAAAATATATATACATATTTATATGTTTGCTTTTTCGGGGTGTACAAGACGTGAAAATGAGACGGTCGCCAGATTTCCTAATGAAGGATATGGAAAATAGCAAAAGCATATAAACCAAACCAATTAATTGTTTCCGCTGTTTGTGATGGATACTTTAGGAACCTTTCCCGGTTTTCGTGGTTTCATTTCATTTTCGTTGCACAAAATGTTATTACTGTGAAGTTAATTCATCGCAAAGTCTTTCACAAACGATCTCAATCATAAGGACTGAAGATGCATTAAAGAAAAATTAAGACTGTCCCACAATCCTGCACTTCATTTTGTCAACGTGTGTCCAAGAAAATTGATGATTTTAAAGCTAAAAAGAAATATGCTACAAAATTACAAAACAGAGCTTAGGTGATTTGTTGTAGCGTAGCTCTTTGTGCTAGTGGATGAATCCACAGCCACCAACAGTAAATTTAAAATGGAATGAAGAATGAACGAACTAACAATATTGATACGATGGATTTTATATTTAAAGTAGAATCCGAATACTGAAACAGGTTTATTGGGCACTGAGAGAGAAAGAAATTTAGAAGTTGGCATACTCTGAATTGCATTGGGTGGCCATGGCGACTAGTGATTTGGGGACCTCTGAACTTTAAGTTTTAATAGCACCCTCGTTAGCATAAAAGCGTACAACAAAAAATTAAAACAAATAGATTATTCGAATTCTCCATTCATATTATATTTTGAGCTAATTCCCGGAAACGTACATCCTGCATCCATCCATCTAATCTCAAGTTTGACTAATTTCCGGTATCAGTTTGTCAATATCTCACCTGTGCCTGGACCTGACTCCGAAGATTGCTTCCAAGATAACTACAACAGAGAGAAGAAGACGTTAAAAAGATGTTTATCGTGACCATCTTTATCATTGCACTACTTGTTGACTAAGTAAGTAAGTAATTGTGAAGAAGTACAGTGTTATGTTTGCGATGAAACCACAGCAGTGCGCTGTGATGAAGACAAAAAACAGACTTGACAGTCAGGTCTTTGCTTGACGTTGACAATGAGTATAGGGCTCAAATCTTTTTTCAGTAAAGGTTGCTTTAATTATAAGGATTGTGCGGGATTTTCTTCTGGTTGCAAGAAATACAGTAAAAAGGAATTTGACGAAGTTCAAGAAAAATGCAAGGAAGAAGCAAAACGCAACGGAGATAACCTGGGAAAAGGATCTGCCGATAACTCCGGATAACGTCAAGATGTTTCACCGCAATAGAAGTAACAAGCTTTATACGGATATGGATAAGCTTTTCACATATCTCTTTTCACCGCCTTATGAAGTATGCGCATGTTCCGGAAATCTTTGCAATAGCAAAGGTGGCAATGTCGTTCGCAATTGTAATGGCAATGGCAAAGGTGGTATGGTGATGGTAGTGGCAGTGGCACTACGGGTGCAGTAATAAAGCCGGCAGCAACTGGTATGATACTCATCATGGTTAACATCGCGATCGCTGCTACATCAATGATTTAGGATAAAATTATTTTGCTCCGAGAACTATTTACATATTTCGTACACATTAAAACGAATATTATTTTAAATTAACTTGCATCTAAATTTTGAATGTTATGATTCTAAAAATTAAACTTTGCTTGATGCAAATCTGAGAATAAATTGCTACGAGTTCATTTATTTGTAACATAAGGAACATAACATAACATAAGGAAACCACATAAGGAACATTGAGTGAATTTTGTATTTTAATAAATTTCCAATTTTCATAAACAAATAACGTGATTCTACCATAACTGTTGCATTCCGTTAGTTGACGTGTATAAAAATTAGGGATTATGGTTTCATAGGACTCTTCCAGAAAAAATGGCTAAGGGCTACTGTGGTCAAGATGGCCAATGCAAATTTTCTATGGAATTCATGTACGAAATATTGATAAATAAGCCATAAGAGAAGAGGACGAACAAATTGTCCTGCCCAACAAGATTAGTTGTTAATATTACCCTGGTGTTTCTAATTTTGTGAAAGTGTGAATACTCGCCATTGGCGTGTGGGCCATAATGTTTTTGTAGACACAAATCGTCGGAAATTTGATGTCACTTTTCGTAAAATTAATGGCAGGAATTTCGTTGCCTTAAAGCCAATGCCACGAATTTCGTTGCATTAAAATTAATGCCACGAATTTCGTTGCATTAAAATTAATGCCAAGACTTTCGTTGCATTAAAGTTGATGCCACGAATTTCGTTGCATTAAAATTAACGTCGTGAATTTCGTTGCATTAAAGTTAATGCCACGAATTTCGCTGCATTAAAGTTAATGCCGCGAATTTCGTTGCATTAAAGTTAAGTTCAGTTAACTTGCGTTCTCCTCCGACGCGACATGGTATAATACGATGATGAAGATAATTGTCGCAAGTCGCAACATATGGTACATTGTTCATTCTACGAATTTAGGTTAAAATTGCATCAAAATTGTGACACAAGCTGGATGGTCCTATCCTAATTAGCATATTGATGATTCTTATGGAGATAAGTATACATTTAGAGATACATGCATTGAAGAACAAACAAAATTCTTTTACTTTAAATACGTTTTGAGCGGAGGGGTAAAATCAACTTTGCTTTTTTTCATTTTCTCATATTTTAGTAATTGACTTACTAGAATTTTTGGTTGTGGAAACCTTTTTGGACTTTGTTTACCAGGTTTTTATCATTCTCAATGAATTGTGCTCATCTTTACGTGGTCTTGTGCTCAGATGAAGTAAACTTGGGGTAATTGTGTTGATTGATCAGTTACATAAGAAGAAGATTCTGTACTTAATCTTGTATGTAATTAGCATTTTCAGTTAGACCATTCCAATAAATAATTTACTTTATTTTCAATTCTGTAATTATCTTGCATTTTATGAATTTCCATCAATTAGTGGATTTTGAAAACAATACTTTTGTATTGGAAGCTTGTGCATGAATATGTTATCATCCGTTCCATCGTCCACCTTATCAGTCTAAGCCTTATTGCCATTCCACCAGTTAGCATTTAAAGCGCTTGTCATTATCATCATTATGACCATTCCACTTCCGGTTACTTGCATCTCTTTCAAAGATTTCCCACCATTTCCGTGAGGTGACAGGTTAAGATTGTTGCAATTATCTCCCGTACAAGCACAGTACTCCACAACCCAATCATCCTTTACTTCTGTTACTCCACCACCACCACTACCCCCTGGCGTTGCAGTAGGTTCTGGCTCTGTTGTAACATCCACATCACCTTGTCGCCTTCTCACAAGCCCAAGTCCCTGACATTTTTCTTTGTACTTTTTCCCCGAAATTGATTTGCATCCCACTGCCTTTCCAAACTCCAGTTGTGCTTGACATGAGGTCGGCATATTACATCGGTTCATGAAAATCAGAATCTGATCCTTTTCAATTACTTTATACTGGGAGCATTTGTCATTTTCCGTACAGTTTTCCACTTTCACTGGTTTTTCTATACAAGAGTAATTCGATGTTGCTTGTAAGTTTATTGATTGGTCGTAGTCACCACAGTCCAGACATTCAACTGCTTTGGAGGGGACAGGGAAATGGATTACTACAATGATAAGCAGAGCCCAGGGGATAAACTTGGGAAGATTCTTAAATAGCCCCATTTTTACGGTAAGTGAAATGACGATAAAATGGAGACTGTGTAACATAAAGATAACAAGTTTTACTTTCAATTTTATTTGTAAATTTAATTTTATGCTATTTTCGAGCATAATTGAAATAAATTAGAAGAAAATGCGAAAGATTTTTAATTGTTTTTGTTGACCAGTGTCCATGTTGACATAGCTAATTAAAATTTAAAATCAAATGTGATTCTGGGGTAATGTGTGACTTTTCGCCTTGATTCTTTTTTACCAAAACTAGAATTCAATAAAGCTTTAATTCATCGCATATTTTTAAAGATAAGCTTTTAGTTTTATTTGCCTATAACATTTAAATTTTAAAATTTAAAATACACGTAGTTTATTTATAAGAGATTTTTTTAGACAGAAATTTCAACCCATGTCAATAATGCCATCATAATCACTAGCCAACTTCCGGTTCCCATACGATTCAATGAAATCCCATTACTCCCCTCACTAATATCTGCCTTATTACAATTATCCTCCGAACATACACACCACTCCAATGTCCACTCATCTTGAATTTTCGGCATTTCATCAGTTTGATTTGCAGTTTGTACTTCAGATGGATGCCCTGGGCACATTTTGTTGTAGTCCTTTCCCGTAATTGTTTTGCAACCTGTTTGCTTCCCAACTTGAAACTTTTGTCGTAAACAATGGCTTGGACGATTACATCCTTTACTTGTTATAATCATTTCCTCCAAATCAGTTACTTTCAGCTGAGCACACATTTTTTCTTTGTTATCGCCCCCACAGACTGTAGTCTTTTCATGGTTTTCAATGCATAATCCTTGCAAGTCTATCGGATATATTGGAATGTCGCCGTCAGTACAAACGTTGCAAGTTGCAGCTTCACAAATTCCAGGGAAAGAAACCAAAGTGACCAAGAAGATAGCCAATATAAAACCTTGGAACAGCAGATTTGAGTGCTTCATTGTAGATTACATCTCTTCAATCCAATAGACAACTTTTTGAAGCAAGTTTTCAAATTCAGAGAATGACAGAATGTATGTTTAAATGTTTTAAACTGAGGTGCTACTTTAAAAAATTCTTAGAATTGTGGTCTTGGATAAATGTAGTTAATAAATTTTTAGCCATGACAAACTTTTTGGGGCAATATGAGATTAATGCGTGGGTGGACGAGAAAAGATAATGGATGATTTGAGAATTGTGACTTGCAGTTTTAGGTGCACTGTTTTGACCAAAAAATTAAGTTCATTCATTTTACAATTTCAATTTTGAATTTAGTCTTTTTATTCATTTTTTCCCCGTTTATTACATTCAATTCAACTTGGTACTTATTCCTTCGTAATTATCAAAATGAGTATTTTTACGAATCAATTCATTCCATTCTTTTTATCTCAACCTTAACTCAAATGTAAGATTTTTCAATACTATAAGACTAACAAAACAAACTTGTAGAATGCATTAAATTATATCACCAAACAAATTTACGTATTTTGCTTTAACTTTGAGTATCGGTTTGTAATCAATTATGTAACAATTAATTATAAATTCTTTTCAGAAGATAACCAAACACAAAAGTAACTTAACTTATAGTTATGTAAGATCATAAATAATACATACAAAAAATGATAAATTATCCCAAAAACACTCTAATTAATACAGTGCGGATAAATAAACTGCTAATTAACTTTTAAAGCTACCATTACATTTAACTCATAAATTACATGTGACGTAAATGTAAATATATTTAATTGAATTACATTACAAAATTTGTGATGTATTTCGTTATACAACAGCAGCACCAAAAATCATTTTACTTTTATGATTTAACCATTAAACAACTACAAACTAAATTACAAACAATTTAAGTTGAATTGTCATCAGGTTTTCAATTAGTCAAAAAATGCCAAGATTCCGGATTCACATATTTCTAATTCAGTGCGTTCTTTCGTTGCGTACAAAATGTTAAACGATTAAACTTACTCTATAAATTTTATACCATAAGTTTATTTACCGCCGCCACCACCACCACCATTAGCTAACGCCTTTGAACAGTATTTTTGATGAAACGCATATCTTTCCTTTCTAATTTTTCTTCCACATTTACAACTCTTCAATACCTTTTTCCTAGTACCATGGTATTTTGCCATATGTCTAAACAGATATCTCCAACCAGCAAACATTTTCGCAGGTCGGCAAACGTCACAAGTTATCTTATGAGATTTTGAAGGAGTGGTCACCAGAGGAGCAAAACCATTTGGTCGTTTCTTTCTACGTACACTGCTTCCAGATGAAGAACTTCCACTACTACTTATACTTATGACACTTCCGCTTTCACTGCATACACTTGGACTACTTGTTGTTTTGGTCGGACTTGCCTCAACCTTGGCCTTCTCATCATCATCATCGTCATCATCACCATTCAATTTAATTTCATCTTCCTCTTCATTCCCGTTTTCCACCTGATTCACAGCTTCATCTTTTCCCTTTGAACTATTCCCCATTACAACTAATTGTGCGACAGATTTTATACTTGGTTTTGTGCTACCCCCACCACTACTACTACTAGCGACAGTCTTTAATTTGGTTTTAGAACTGTTACCGTTACCACTGCTGACATTACGATATTTAACTTTTTTCTTTACTTTTCTTCTGTAAGGTCGCCTCAATCCTCTAACTCTACATTTGTAATCTAAATCTGAATCAACTGAGGGTCCACTAGATGACAAGGATGAGTCATCAGATAAGCTGGAATCATCTGCATTGGTACTCCATCCATTTGTTGCAGGTTTTCGGGAGTTTAAAGTTGAGAAGGATGGTGACAGATTGTTGAAATTCTTCTTGTTGGCTTGCATTAGATAAGCTAGTTCCTTGGAAGATTTGGGTTCTTCTTTATTCTCCGCTTTGCGTACACGCTTGGCTTCAATGTCACCTTGTAGCCGTTCTAAATTAAAAAGATAACCAATTTGTCAATAATTTCCCCAAAAAAATAAATTTTTTAATTCGTTACAAGTTTTACCTTCAATTTCTATATTCCGAGAAATGTCAAATACTGCCACAAAGTCTGTAATGTAGACATCCACACCATTATCCTCTTTCAAATTTGGAGGGGACGATGATGATGATGACGACGTCGACGCCACCACCTTATCAGCACCAGGAGAAGATCCAGCATTCACCGATTTCTTAATAACCTTTCGTCCTCCTCTTCTTGTTTTTCTTGTTCTTGGTTTGGGTGGAGGAGGTGGCGGAGATGGGGGCTTTGGAGGCACATACTTTTTCCTACAAAAGCGAATGTACATTTCCAGGAAGGGCAGTGTCATGGGCTGAAGTTCCCATTTGAAGACCATTAAACAGAGATCAGACTTTTTAAAGTGGGGCATAATAGTAGCCCAGTAGTAAGGAGGGACTTCGTCGTCATCCTCATCGTAATCATCAGGGTCAGGGGGAATCAGTCGAGCTTTAAGGTCATTAAGATAATCGTCACCCTATTCAAAAAACAAAAGTTAACAAAAATGTCATAAGTTCTGTTCTTAATTTTACACCTTATCATTATTCCAATTTACTTTTTATGTTATCTTACCTTATCTACACAAATGGTGTCATCCTCATGATCCATCAGATATGGCGCCCCCACCGGCAACTCAAAAGATATCCTTGTCACCTCCCCCATAAAATCTCGAATAAACTTGAACTGCTTATGGCATAAAATTTTCGGATGAAGATAACAATCCCTAAGAAACGTCTTCACCGTTAAATTTGCAATGGAATCGTCACTTTCAAAATCAACCACAGTTCTACGTCCACCTCCCCAGGTATCCTCATACTCATCCTCCTCCTCATTTTTCTCCTCCACTACTTTTTCTCTTTTCTTTTTCTCATCCTCCTCATTATCCTCCTCATCACTGCTACTTCCACAAAGGTCAACAACCTCAGCATCTGGCGACTGTCTCCTCCATCGTGTCCTAGTCATGTAAACTATTTTGGGTGTCTGCTCAACTTGTTTCCCTTCACCCCCTCCTCGGCTGTTTCTTGTTCTACCTCCACTTGTACTGGCAGCTGCCATAATCCATGCCAACTTGCTCCCCCACCTATGTCTCTGCTGTTTTGTCAAGGGTCCACTCTACTTCCTGTCTTCTTCCTCAACCATTTCCGTTTTAACTCATGTCACTTTTCACCGCATCCACCCACACACTATAGTTAACTATTATAATGACCTTTTCCAGTATACAAAATCACCTGAATCTTTTTTTCACTACGGCCAACAGGTAATTAGACAAAATTACATAAGGACTTGTGTGGCCAGTTGTCAATGGTCAGGAAAAAGGTAAGGTGCTTTAAATCCTTCCATGATGATCATCATCGCGATAGATATATTTAGATTGACTTTTTCCCTGTGTCTGTGTGTCGTGTCGTGTCTATCTGCAGGAATGTGAAAAGCTGGGGGGCACCATGAGACTCCCAAAAAATGAAGTAGCTGTACAGTGCATGTACACAAACACATTAAACTACAACAACATGACCAACACGGCAACAATGTTTTAACTTTTAACCCTTCTTTTCCTTTACGTAATAGCATATTGAGTGCATACACTGCCATGATAAAGGAATTTCTTCGCGCAGGAGGGAAGCTGCTATCCCGTCAATGTTAAAAATGTAGCAGAGCGTCTTTTTTTATAAGGGGCTGTCCACAAAGCAGTATATATCTAAAAATATGGACTTAAAAATAATTAAACAATTTTAATTAATATAAAGGTGCAATTTAAAATAAAACTAATAATTTTTGAAGATAATTTATTTTGACATTTAAAATACGCGCGGGTTATAGATGAACAGCCCCTTAAAAGTAGATTAGATGTGAAAAACTGTTCGTTAGTCGGAATTTCGAGAGGTGACGAAGACGAATGGAACGAAAGAAATATTAAATGCACGGTGCATGAACGTCTCTCCCATTTCCTCCTATCCTTTCAATGCATTTTTTTTTCTATTAAAAAACTACTAAGCAGCTTATCTTGCCATATTTTTGTGCTGCTGCTGTAAATTTCCTGTGTATGTATTGTTGTTTAGCTTTGGCTACTTTTTTTGATGAGAGGGAGAAAAAAAAATGTATACAGTTTGATGTACGTACAGAAGAGAGCCAGTGGTGTTTTTATTTATATATTTTTGGTGGTGTAAAAAATTAGGAAAATTATTTAGGTTAATTAGTGGTGTTTGAAAGTGAACTAATTAGCCATGTTTTATGCACATTTTGTGCTAGCCAAGAAGGGCCCTTTGGCCCGGATTTGGTTGGCCGCCAATTGGGACAAGAAGTTGACGAAGGCTCATGTTTTTGAAACAAGTATTGAGAAATCTGTGGAGGGTATATTACATCCAAAGGTATGTGTACACATTGGCGGGAACAAGGATTTCACTGATTTTAATTAACTTGAACATAATTAACTCATTGGAATTAATGAGAATATGTTTTTATGATGATTAATGAGCAATGAATTTATGAGATGATATTTTTATGGGTATATTTTAAAGGTTAAAATGGATTTGCGGACAAGTGGTCACTTGCTCCTTGGAGTTGTCAGGATTTACTCAAGAAAAGCTAAATATTTACTGGCGGACTGTAATGAGGCGTTTGTCAAAATTAAAATGGCGTTTAGGCCGGGAATGGTGGATTTGCCGGAGGAAAGTAGGGAGGCGGCTGTTAATGCTATTACCCTCCCTGAAGTTTTTCATGATTTTGATACAAGCATACCAGAAATTAAGTAAGGAGGATTAATGATTTTAGCTAATTAATGTTAATTGGTCAAGTTAGGATTTTGAAATCTAAATGGGGATTTTATTATGATTTTTTAGCGATGTTGACATCCAAGCTCAACTGACAATGAACCAGTCCCGAGCCGAAGAGATTACAATGCGTGAAGACTACGGCAGCCTGAATTTACCTCATCATGATGAAGGCTTTGGGGATTTGGAGTTTAATGAAGATGCACCCGAGTTGCTTCGAGATGACCCTCACTCTGGTGCATTTGGAGCATCTGGATTTGACCATCCTGGAGTAGATCGCACTAAAGATCATACTTTGGCTGATGATGGATTTGGGAATCCTCTTGGCGACGGGCAGGATATGATGGCAGGTGGTTTATTTGAGGGAGGTTTGTTCGACGACCCAGCTATGCCTCCAGATCAACCTGAACCTCCACCGGAAATGCCAAGTACATCGGCTGGAGTGGGAGATGATGCTATGCATTTAGATAGTGATGGGGATGATGACTTTGGGGGACCTCCGAGTGTGGGTGGTAACAGTTCTATTGGGGGACCACCATCTCCAATGGGTACAGATGTGGGAGGACCACCATCAAATGTGGGTGGTCTAAATGAGGATAATGATGATAACAGCTTGTTTAACCAAATTGGGAAGAATCAGGAGGAAGTTCAGGAACCTCCACCACCTCCAGTAAATGAGGAGGAAAGTTTTGCCTTGGCTCCTATTGAGACGCCCTCTGTGAGAGGGGTACGTGGAGGGGGGAAGAGGAAGCGAAAGTTGATTGTGGACGAAGTGAAAAATATTTCTGGGGAGGAAATGAAAGCTCAGTTGTCCGACACTTCGGATATTGTGACAAGCTTGGATTTGGCTCCTCCAACGAAAAGATTGATGCACTGGAAGGAGACTGGGGGTGTGGAAAAGTTGTTTGCTTTGCCAGGAAGGAATATTCCTTCGAGAGTAATTGCTAGAAATTATCAAGCTCATTTGACATCAAGGCCTGCAGAGAATGAGGAATTCCAGATGGTGAATAATGAGAATATGGATCCCCTTCCGGGATTCGAGGGTCCCCCAATATTGCCTCCACAGACACCGGCTCCATCATCACCGAAGACACCAGGACCTAAAGGAAGAAAAGGACAGGGAAGGAAAAGGAAAGCTGTGGAACCTCTGGAGGAACTGAGACAAAATGAAGGAGAAATGCCAACTTTAAATATGGAGGGTGACATGCAACCGGAAGTGACCACTAATGATATAGCTGCTGCAGGTGGGCAAAACGAAGAAGTTTGTCAGGAGAATGGAGATGGTGGTGCTGGTGGGGAATTGGGAGATTTGAGTGCTGCTAACGTTCTCGGGGAAAGTTTAATGGGTCCTCCTTCCAACGCCGCGGGGATGTATAGTCCGGGAGGGAACAGGTCAGATATTGGGCCTCCAGCTACACCAAAAATGCCTCCTCCTTCGGTACAACCTCCAGATCAAACTTTGGATAATATTAATATGTCAATGATGGAGAATATGGGGTATGATGCAAGCACCGATCATAACAATCAGCATGGCATTGATCCTACTTCGTTGGTGGGGTTGGATGGTGATAATGGCAACCAGGGCAATTCCGTACTTCCTCAAACGCCGTGGGGTGGACATGAGGATTACGATTTCCCAGCTTCCGTTGGACCGGTAAGATTTTTTGAAAACCTTTTCTGAAAATTTGAGGAATTTTTCGATTTTGTTGAGTTAAATTTAAATGGGATATTTTTCTATGTGTTTTTTTATTAGGCTGAGGAGCAGGCCTCCGATGAAACGTATGAGCAGTTCGAGGAGCGAGTTTTGAACAAGCGTGCCGCCCAAATGTACCACATCATCAAGTCCAAAATGGAGGTAGACTCTTCCATCTACTTTTCCTCCATGTGTACTTCGAGAAACAATAGGAAACAAGTGGCCCAGAAATTCTACACGATGCTCGTCCTCAAAAAGGCGCAAGCTGTAGAGCTCATCCAAAACTCACCCTATGACGATATCCTTGTCACGAAGGGTGCTAAATTTTTAACTGCAAGTCTTTAAACTTATTTAACAAAAAAAAACTATGTACTCTACCCCTCATCCTCATTATCCTCCTCTACCACTAATTTTTAGTTGTTTTACTTAAAAACCTATTTTTTATTATGACAAAAAACCAGCCCAAAAATATAGTAATAATTTTTAGGTTTTTTCAGCGTCTTTCTTTCCCGAAAAAAATATATATCCCTATTTTAAATCCTGTCAATAATTCTATTAATTATGAGGATACATATACGATTTAATTATTGTAAGTTAATTAACAAGTAATTTTAGGGGAAAACTTAAAGTGCAAAATTTTTAGTGCTTTTATCATCATCATTTATCAGCTTAAGTATAGGGAGTAGAATAGGTCAGGTCAGGTCAACTAACAACTTGTGTCATTTACGGTGAAAAAATCTATCATGATAATTGATATAAAGATACCTCTCTTTCAAGCATTTATGGCAGTTACAGTAATTAAAAGTTAAGTGTTAAAGTTAAATCAATTGTTGAATTTTTTTAATGATAGGTAAAAAATGTATACAGCTAAATTACTAAACATAGCTAACTAACTGTCAGTACTTTTAAATTGTTAAAGTAGTTTGAAGAAGGCGAAAAGCAATTTGATTGATTTTGTTTTGTGTAAATAGTTACTTTACTTATATTTATAATTTATCTGTAAATAGTTACACCAATTATGTTTATTATGTTTGACTCTCTCTCTCTCCAGTGCAGTGTAGTAAGTAAGTAGCAGGACAAATTTTATTTTTTAACTTACGAACCATCAGGACCAAACCAAAAAATGTTTAGATTTTTTAAAAAGCTAATTTTGTAAATTTATCTCATCTCAGCTTTTAAATTAACATTCCGCTAAGCTAGTTAAAAATTAGCTTAAAATTTTCTTTTTAATGACTTTGTTGACGAATTTGTATAAAATGATATTCTTTTTTTGATGGCTTACGTCAAAGTTTATATATTTTTCTCTAGATTTACTAATCGCTAAGTTTAGTTGTAAGAAAGGCTATTTATTGCTAAATAGAAAAGTGCATAATCATCACTAAAACTGCAATATTGGTAAATAAGCATTTACGTAAGTACACTTATCTTTGTATTTTTATCGTAAAAATTGATAAGTATTTTTTATGTGATGATAGCCTTTTTGCTCTGTGAAAGAAAAATTATACTACATGCTGCTATGCTCCTGTCTCTTTTTACTATTTACTCCTTTTTCTCTCTGTTATCTTTTTTTCATAAATTAATCCTCATTAAAAATTGTACTATTATTTAACCTAAGCATAATATATATATATATTATAAAAATGTTGATATAATGATGAGAAAAGTAATGTTTTAAATATTTAATAAAAGTCATATTTTAAAAATCATGAATTTCACCCAGTTTTCTTTCTTTCGTTTTTAATTGCTCAACATAAATCGCATCATTTACTTTTTAATTTACACTGTCATTAAGTAGATATTTAACAAATTACGTATAAGTTAAAGTTTTGGGGCAAAATGATTTTCATATTTTGCCTGAGATCACATTTAAAAAAATCTAGTATACTTTCTATAAAGTACAATTAAATCTACATAATATGGCTATTTACTTAAAATGGGAAATATTTTTTATACAAAATTATGAAACAATTAAGAAGAAAATGCATTTAAAAATGCTACAAAACCTGAACTAACTATCACATCACAATAAAAAATAAGTTAAGTTAAAGTTTTTTCTCAAAACAAAATATAAAATATAGCTTCAAATAGAAAATAAAATTTACAAACATAATTTATACTGAAATAACAAGTCAAGTTTTAAAAATTAACAGGAATGTGTTTGGAATAATTACTGAAATCAGTCTGCTCTAAAAAAATGAACGTCATTAGTCAAAATTACTAAACTCTAATTAAACTTAAATTTATAGTTTTTATATAACTGTTTCCGAATTAGTTGGGTGAGGTTGTAGCTGCCTGGCATACATGGCATGCTGTGCAGCAAGCAGGTTAGATCGGGGCTGAAAACTTGGTGGGTTTTGATAAGGTGGAGATTTCATGGGCGGCACTCGGGAGGAGGATGCTGACGAGGAGGTGGGCGCTGGAATGGGTAAATTTTGTACGACGGGGGACTGTGGTTGGCTGATGCCCCACATGGGAAAGGATTCCTAAGAGAAAAACAGAATCACAATTAATTAAATCCTTCATTATGTAAGTTGGGGTAACTTGAGACATTTAGTTTTAATTGAATTTACCTGTGAAACAGGCGAGTGCGCTAAAGGATAAGCAAACGCTTGATGATGTGAATTGTCTACATTCCTATTATTATTGATTGCCATTGATTGATGATTTACATTGTTAGGATGATTATTATTGTTAATTTTCTTAGCATTGCTATTTTGATGCGGGGGAGGAGGCTGCTGCTGTTGATGGGGATGTGGATTAAAACTGAATGAAAATCCATTAGGAATTTTGGCATTGCTACTAGCGTTGCTGGAAGCAGGAGGTGACGCTAAAGCCATAGTTGTCGTTGAATTCATTGTTCCTGGGGCGGGAGGACCTATGGCTCTTGGATTGTTACTATTTGTATTAGGATCGGGAAGAAAATTGACATCCTCCTCGTAGAGATTTGCACTAGTTGTATTGGAATGCTGACTCATGTTGTACTCTGTGCTCATGTCGAAGCCCCCATTTGTAAAAATATTTTGATTTAAATTGAAGACATTTGGGTGAGCTCCCGTAGAAGCTGGAAGCCTAGCAGGGTGATAGTTGGAGTAAGATGACCTTGCTGAAGGAGGTCTTGGCGGGGGTGGAGGTTGATTACTGTGGTGGGGATGATGGGGGTGGGCAGGGTGATGAGGACCACCGGAGGAAGTGGGACTTTGAGGTCCCACGTATACTGGATTTATGTGACCTTGGTCACGATAAGTATATCTTCCGGGTTCATCATGACTCGTTTCAGAGTCCATTTGAACCTGTTGAATAAGTCGGTTGACAGGGGAGACAAATTGATGATTTTTTCTCTTTGAACTTCGATGACTTCTCCGAGCTGAGCTGTTGTTTGAACGGAGGCTACTTCTGGAACCGCTTGAAGGTCCTGCTCCTCCTCCCGTGGCACCTCTTGATGTTGAGGGTCTCTCTTGATCCCCTCCACTACTACCTCCACCTCCCCCTCTTCCAAACTTTTGACTTTGTATACTCCTCGCCGACCTTCGCTTCACCCTTCTTGGTGTCATGGGTCTCAGTCTGTCTTCATTCCCAGGGACTTGATCACTACTGTCCCCATTTGTTTGAAGACCTGATAATGTCCCTCTATGTCTGGCACTCATTCTACTCCCAATTGTACCCCTTCCATGAGAAGAAGACGAGCTTCCCAGAAAGGAGGGAACTGTATTTGGCACAGAGCCATTGGAACCCCCGCCACCTTGTTTACCCTTTTTTGCCAAGGCTCCATCAAAGTCATGTCTACAAAGTATAATGAAAGCACTAATAACTCCACTCACTGAAAGAACCACTTGCACCCCACTTTGTATAAACTCCATTAATCGTGGGTCAAACATGCAGTTGGTCACTATAAGTTTATTTTCACTGGCCCAATCGGGCACACAGCCGGGCGCCCTTGTTTCCCAATAGGAGAAGCCACCAGTTCCCAAACTGAGGACGACAGATTTGTACATTTCCAGGGAATGGATGGGAATGTACATACAAATTATAAAAATGTTCCAGGCTGTCCATAATAGAGACCATACAATATACTGTCAAAAAAATCATAAAAATTAATTTTAATTTAATTGGGGAAAAATGTTAATTAGAATTTTAAAATTTAAATGGAAACTTACAGTGAATAAATAATTTTTAATTTGAGCATAGCCTCCAGAGAAGCCGAGGATAACGAACACAATGTTAAGAAAGTCGGTGAGAATCATGGACCATAAAGGACCCAGGAAGTCGATAACCCATCTGGCTATCGTTAGTACAATTTGGAGTATTGTAATGGACAGGAAGAGAATGTAGACCCGGCGGTCTCCACAACCGCAGCAGGGACCCCCCATTGTCTAACGGAAGCCCAGTCCACTCTCCACAGTTATTTTTTTAAGGAGTCTTCGTATTATTTTTTCTCATCCAGCCCCAGAAGAGGAAGATGACGATAAGCGAAGAGATAGCAGCCGCATTTCTTTTGACACTTATTTTTCAATTTAATTTTGAATTTTTCTCCAGTGAAGTTAATGTCGTTTCGTGTGGCACGTGCACACTTTCAACAAGATTGGATGATGTGATGTTGTACAGAGATGAACGCCTTTTTGCAGGGGAAACGCCTACTTCAAAAAATGAGATTCAGTTGAGTTCATGACAGCGCAAAAGATGCTCTTCATTTTCATATTGTTTGGTTGATTTTCAATCTTGTAGTCTTGCTCAGCTCACTGTCATGTTCGCCATTTAGCAGAAGAATCTGTCTGTAAACAGGAAAAAATTAACAAAGAAACAAGCAAATTAGCACAATATTGTATAACCACCAAAGCAAAGCATCAAAATATCATCCTATTTATGAATAGTTTTTCTCTGCTATTGGTTATAGCATGATTCATGGTGAATATATTATGTCTGCTTCTCTGAACAGTGCGTTCAATGTTAACTGTTCAGCCACGCATATCTTAAATTGCTATGCGTAGACATGACTTGACAGTAAATTACTGACTTGATTAGTAACTGGTCTTTTTAAACTGAAATATGTTGTTAAATGGTCTTATTCATACAAACATCCTTTTGCTGTGTAGTATAAAACATGAGTGCATGTTTCCTTCTCCAATTTAAATCAGTTTTATTTTAGACTATTTGTTTTAAATAAAAAGTTTTGTAACTTGTGCGACATAAAACTTAAAACATTTGAATATCGGATTTCATTGCTGTGCAGATAACTTAACCACAAGTCAGGGCAGATTTAACTAACTTTAATAGAGAAGAAGAACACGTGTTATGTAACTAATTGCACACCAACCATTCATATTGCACCATTAAAAACGCTAACCAGCAAAAATCGCTGATCGCCATAAATGCCAATAAAGCATGATTTTACGCTACATCTTTTAAAAATTTGGTAATAACTTTAACCTAAGCCTGTAACCAAATATATTATGCCAAGAATACTTGCATGTTGCATACTGCATAGCATGCTGATATGTAGTTTAATTTTTTATGGATATTTTTACTTAGTCCACCTTTTTTGTATTATGTCTGCGCATAGTAATCTAATCATATCATAATTATCATTATGATCACTTTTATGGCCCACTGCAGAGCTACTGTACTGTGCTTCACTGCACACATAGACAAATTTACCATTCTTTTAAAAAAGTTCATAAATAACTCATTTGACAGTACTGTTATTTTCTTATTAATTTTTACTACTTTATTTACACCTTCATCTCTTGACTTGACATGATGATGCCGCTGCGGCACTACTGTTACGATACATGATACAGTGTAGTGGCGGCTGAGACTTTGCGCTTTACAGTCAGTGTCAGCGTCCAATGACTACAGATTTTTCATTTAGAAATAATTATCTTTCCACTTAACTAACACGCATGGCGGCAAATGCTTTAAAAAGTAGCCAAAAATTATTCTATCTAAACAATTCAATAAATTAAAGGGCAATGCAATAAAATTACATGTTGCACTCTTTAACTATCTTAAGCTTGTACCTTGAAAATTAATAAAAGTCAATCATTTTTTCATGATCCACTGCACTGCATACGCTTCAAGCGCTGCTCATTCAAGTTCATCGTCAACTCCAAAAAAACAGTATTCAATGTCTTTCCTTCCTACGCACTGCACTGCAAAGTGCACATGCAAAATACAATGCATAAAATTAAATTACTCCAACAAAACAAAAAACATTTGTCTCTGTTTTTTTAAATATGCGCTTGTTCTAATTTTTTTCGTTACGGAACTATGCACATTATTATCTCAGCTTGAATTGAATACAAGTAAAATTTAAAACGGCTAAATTTCATTCATTCATGCAAATTTCTACATGGATGACTAAATGCATATAAATTTGTATCGATTTATCAAAAGGTTAAATTATTATTTAACTTTTGGATGTGTATTTTTTAATTTATGCAAATTTGTATCACTCCCACGCTACAAGTTATGCTACACGACATTCTGCAAAATCTATATATCGGTAGATGGTTTATAAAAACTACACTGTTAAATACGATTACGAGTTAGGAAATAAATGCTAGATATTTTCGCATCATGAGAATTTTTTTATCTTAATCAAACCGATTTCCCTTTTCCCCAAAAATTCAAAATGAATTTACCATTTTCCACACTCTCGCTCCCTTCACACAAATATCACAACACCACTTTTGTTTCCCATTCTATTCACAGACATGCGTACTAAATCAACCCTTTACACCGAAAATGCACCGTATCACATCACCCATCACGATCAACTCTTCAAAAAAATGTCACAACATCTTTTGCCACATCTATTTTTCCAATTCAAACTCCCAAATATCTTACTTAAATTTCTCTCAAATTTATTACCTTTACAATTTTTCATTTCCTTCTATTGTCACATTTTTATCATGGTCGGGTATGGTCACGCTATGAAACCAAATTTATTGTTCAATCCAATCAAATTCCAATTCATACATTCTATTAGAATGGCAGCGGAAAGGTAAAATAGAAAAAAGGGGAAATGATGATATGACAATTTGACAATACAGAAAAATCAAATACCTGCTTTTTTCATCTCTACAACTAGCTTACTCACAATGTCACAATCACAAGGAAATTTAAGCACAATTTTTTCCTTCACAATAAACCAAACCACAAAAAAACAGGCAAATCACATCATAAAATCTATTTTGTGCTCTATATTAAATTATAAAAATGAATCTAAATTCAGTTATCTTTTTTTCGCATGCAAAATAGAGTGAGTAAGCTTATTACTAGACTGTGACTGCGACAGTGACAATAATATGTATGTTAACTCATGAGACACTTTATTTATGACAGTTTCAAGTTTCATTCTCTGATAAGTGCAGAGTGCAGAGAGCACACAATACACAGCTATTTTTTCATAATTACTATAATTTTTTTATTACCCTTTCAGAGAACAAGGTAGTGGGGAAAAGTACAGAGTACAACAATGTTGGTTACATTTCAATTGTTTACCTGTACCGTATACACTGCATAGCATGATTACATTGCATTATATATAGGGACAAGCTTTTTATAAGAATAACCCGTCAGTATTTTATTTTAGTAAAAAAAAGCTTAAAACCAAAACCAAACTGCATGGCAGGATGGCATCCTCCTCCTTACATCTAGATCAAAGTGCGTTTTTATCATCTATCTAGCTGTATTGCATTGCATACACGCAGCTTAAATCAAGCCTTTCAAGTGTCAAGAGAGGAAGTTCGTTTGTTCGTTCGGTTTTTTCAACCCTTTCTCTTCTCCCTTTACCTATTGTCTTATGAATAGGTATGTAGAGAGAGGATTTCGTGATATAACCATAAAAAATCATGATCACTTTATCACATGAACGTGTATGCATCATTTATTTACCTGTGTGGTGTCTATGCACACATGACATGCACAGGTAAAGTAAAACAGTTATGTATGTACTACTTATATATGTATGTATAAAATAGCGTGTTTTTTTAGAAGAGGAAGATGAGAAACCCAAGAAAAAAATATAAAAACAGTAAAATAAGTGCCCATGTTCCCTATAAAACTATTTTGTAATGAATTTTTTTTACAAAGGGTTGTAGTAGAAATGTAGAGCATACAGCTATTATTTTTTGGTGTTTGGTGGTCTGGTTGATGATGATCGGTCGTTTTGTCTTTTCCTGTACCATACACACAAGGTGGTAATATATATTTTTGTGACAATGCCTGCTACTTGTACTATGATGCTTGATAAGTAGTTAGTTTTGTTGTGATATTTTTTTCCAATGTGATGACAGGAATGTAATTTGAATACTTACTTAAATCTGATTTAATGCGTCTTTTTAGAATATTTATGATTGGTCAATCACACTTTACTACAATTTAATCAGGAAATAATTTTTTGCCGTTATTAGATCTGATTAAAAGGCACGTTTTCAACGTATATGTGGATCCAATGAAATTACATATTAAACGATATAACATTTTTTGACTTTTAAGCAAGTCAACTTACCAAATTTAAATTAGGATCACTTTTTAAAAATTTACTAAACACACTAGAAAATCACTTGACACGCACTTTTCCTATCAAATAATTTAATTATTTTCGCACATTTCAATTTAACTTCCAATTTCACTCACTATTTTTCTTGTAGTTGTCCACTACTCCGAAAGTCCACACTATTAACAATGTTACTTTACTTCTTGAATTAAACCTATTAAGAAAATTGATACTGATACGTAGGTATAATAGATAGATACACATAAATACTGTTGCCTGTACAAAATAAGTTGAACTGACAATGAAGCTGAAGGACTCCAAGTTTTTTATGTTAAATTTTTATAGTATTATTGACTGTTTGACTGTTGCTGGTGGTGTGTACCTGTCTTTTATATATTTTTTTGTACCTGACATGTTTTCTGTCTTCAATCCCATTAGAAAATGACAAGCAAAGGGAATCGAAAGATGCAGAGATCCCTACAACACTGTTGCACTGTAATAATTACAATGATGCCTTTTATTAGTTGGAAGAAGTACATAAAAATATATTGTATATTGTGCCTTTTTCCAAAAACAGTAACAATGCAAGGTTCAATGTAGACTACAACAATGTATTAAGGATCTTCTTGTAAAAACAGACGACTTGCAGTTGTTCAGTTTTTCTTACATGAAATATTTAAGCTGTATACATACTTGCATTGCATATTTACGCGATATGAGTCAGATTACCTTTCCACGTTATCTTGAAAGAAACTGATTGTGTGAATCATTTCATTTACTGTAAGATAGATAGGCATGTATAGTATATCATCATTGTTGAGAGAATGTGGATTTGGATATGGGATAGCTTTTAATGTATACCTGAATGACTGACTATGAATGTCTTTAAGAAAAAAATAAGAGACTGTTGAGTTTTTCTTGTGAATAATATGCAGTGCAGCATGGGTATGTATGATGGGAACGCAACAGGCAAAAAGGTAAAGAAAAACGCATCTTTGAAGATGAAGAAAAATAAGTTGAAGTAAAAATTGCAGAGTAATCTGAAGGTATTCATACAGGTAATTCTTGTGCAGGTTTTCTTTGTTCATCTTTCTTTCATCTTTGCAGAGAGCTTCTGTTCTGTGTGATGGGATTTGATGTGATGTCGATGAGGGTTTCGGTTGCTTTTCTTTTTTGGATTGTATTGTGTAATAGACTATTGTAGAAAAAAACAAGCAGGTGGCTAGGTTTTTATTTGGAGAATGTATTTTAAAAAGATGTCATAGAAGAAAACGAAGGGAATAAAATTGAAAGGTTCTGGATTGAAATAAATTCTGGTTGGGTTTTTGGATAAATTGACATATTGAGGAATCATTTTTATGACAAGGAGGAAAAGAGAGTAGCCGGCATTTTCCATTTAGACTTTTCAAGCTTGTTTTTGGATTTAAAAATATATATATTTTTGTGGAAATAATTTGACTGTATTGTTAGATTAGAACAATAATAAGTAGTTATGTTAAATTTTTGGTAAACATATAGATTTACAGTTCAGTGGGCATTCTTGCTAGTAATGAACAAGTATGAGAACTGCTCGAAGAACAACTGAGACAGAAAATATTCGTTCCTCGTCTAAGTACATTAAATATTCTTCTACATCAAACATATATTCGGTTACTGGTCATGGTCAATAATTTATTTGCTCAGACATGACATGTCGTCCTGTACAATTTTCTGTAGTTTAACTCAAAAGAGCCTGTCACATCTATGTACCTGTTTTTCGATGACATTGAATATGATGATGATGACTGGAGGCTGACTGACTGACTACTATTTCCGTTACAAGTGAAGATAATTCAAATATATGAAACTAAATTAAGATGAGAATAGCATTATAATAGTTTAAAATATCGTTTATTTTTTAAATACTTAAATATTTTTTGGTACAAGACTAAACCCTTCGAGTTGATTTTCTAACTAAACGCGATTTTCCGTACATATATTTTCCCCACGCTGTCGCAATCAAAATACATTGTTTTCTCCTATGTTGTACTTAAGCCTAAATCCATTACAACCCACTGTATCTGAAAATCCCAGGGGTTTGGCCAAAATAATCTCAAAAATTCTAAATTTGGATATGTTGTAGAGAATCGAAAAAAGCCATGAAAAGAACT
>JAQFXM010003033.1:0-21904 GCA_034693345.1 Entomobrya multifasciata | reverse complement strand
AATGTGTAGAATAAGCATAACAATATATTGTATTGATGATTCACGATGATGTTGATTTCTGTAATGAATGGATTTGATACGATATATAAAGGCTTGAATAAAATAGAGCAACTCATACTTGCTCGGGTAAACCAGCAATCTCAACAAGGCTCGACTCAACTTTAGTCGTCAGATCCAGCAAATGTTGAGACAAAACCCTGAATTCATGGATAACCTGTTATTGTCTGATGAAGCGAATGTTTACCTGTCTGGTTATTTGAATAAGCAAAATTACCGATATTGGGCTGCTCAAAATCCAAGAGAAATGCATGAAAAGCCATTACATCCTGAGAAAGTTATGGTTTGGTGTGCTATCGAATCTGCTGGTTTGATTGGTCATTATTTTTTTGAAGATGGGTTTGGTCGTTTTCCAGCAAGACTGCGAGAGTCAGCATGGCTTTGCTAAGGGAAATGTTCCCAGGTCGCCTTATTTCTCGATTTGGTGACACCGAGTGGCCTGCTCGCTCTCCGGACAAGACAAGTCCAGATTTTTTATGGGGTTATTCAAAAGATCGAGTGTTTGCACTTGCACAGAGACCACAAACCAATCCAGAGTTAAAGGCTAGCATTCGTAAACAAATCCAAGGGATACCGCAGAACATTGTTGAAAGTGGGAGAAAGCTTCGTTAATCGACTTCAACATTGCATCGATGAAAACGGCGGGCACTTACGTGATGTTATCTTTAAATCTTAATTTTTCAAAATGCCTAACATGTCTTTTATTCATTCAAAAAATCAGAATTTTAATTTTTTGAAAAATAAAAAAAATATTCAATTTTAAAAGTCGGAAGGGAAACTTGGCTCACCCAGTACGTTGAGTGAAAGTCCACTGCAGTGGATAAACTAGCAAATCTAGCTTCTTCACACAACTAAAAACGATGTGTCCGATGTGTGAGCCTCTACCGGAATCACCGAATCGTTTCTTGATCCCATTTTTCAAAATGTCTTCTCGGTCTTCTTGGGCGAAATCTTGTTTTGGTAGGAGGAAAAAAATGGATGACATAGAAACAAAATGTTTTTGACAAAAAATATCCCGACTGATGCCCTTTGGAGGAAAACAATTCAGAATTCAAATGCTACTTTGATTATATTTTAGACTCGAACACGTCTCGAACACGATTTAGCGTGAATATAAATTATTGGAGTTTGAGTTGGCTGATCTGCATAAATAAAAGTATGGCAGGCGAAGATAGCAAGGTCTTATCGTTACTCGAGGAGTTTGTATTGCCACCCGAATCAGTTCAGGAGCAATTCCAGGGGCTACCCACGCTTTATAATCCCCCAAGCGTAGTAAGGAACCTCCGGAAGTTTCCAATACAAGAGGCTGTTAGTCGTCGTAGTGGCAGAAGTAGCTCATCATCCCGACGATATGATGACGGGGAAGACGAATCTCTGCAGGAATCTGATGCGTATATGTACAATAGACGGGAGAGCCACACGAACCTCAAGTTATCAACGGTGATAAAGGACTTACTCTTGGATATCGCGTACCATCCTGGAGTCAAGTACTGGATAGCATTTTTGGCAGTTGTGATTATTCTGGAACTTGGTAAAATTATCACCAATATTATATGGTTTGGCCTAGGAGCAGGAGGCGTCATTATTATAAGCCAGGCTGTTTGGGGACCAGAAGAGGACGATGAAGAAAGCCCTGATTCAAGTGAAGCGGAGAGTACTGAAGTAATAGGGTCGAATAGTAATGCCAGTACCGATCCAAGAAACGGGTTGCTTAATAGCTCGTATTGGAGATCGCAGGTGGGTGCATATGAATTATTTGGCATTTAATTAATTGAGGTTTTCATCATTCATTAAATATTTTTCGTTCTATGATACAGGGTTGGATGCTAACACTCCCCACATTGGAAACTAAAAACCCTTTTCCAGATTACGAATCTTTCAGCTTCCATCTACGCAACACAAAGCCAGTATTTATTCGCCTGGATGGCCCAAACCTCTTGGTATCTTTTCCACATCCTCGTCATCATATCCCAAAACGGCGACTCTGGAATGATCCTCTCATCAGCAATGACATCATATTCATCCAACACCAGCACTACAATATGTACGGAGCTAAAGTGGAAATTGTTCCTGCTGACCTGCCGAAGAAGCGGTGTTGGTCAAAGAAGTATCCAATTTCCATCACGTTAGCTTGCAAGGACAGGCATGTTGGCAAGTTGACTGAGAAGGTGGAGACCGGGAATCCCAGTGAAACTGATATTAAAGGGAAGTCAGGTGTTAAGATTACAGGAAAGGGGGAAAAGTTACAGGGGGAGGTACACAAAGAGGAGGGAAAGTGCTCCGGGAAAATTTTATTCCTATTCGCAAGGACAGATCGGGAAAAAGATGATTGGTAAATTGTTTGATTTAATTTTATCAATTTGCCGATTAGGTTGTGTTGTAATGGTCATTGAAATGTAAACCTTTATTTACTGCAAAGGTTCCGCCGGTTGGTAGCTGCCTCAAAGCGCCACGCTTCCCACTCAAAATCGTCGAGGTCCCCTCTGAACTCCCCCGACTTTTCAAATTTCATCTCATACATGAAGCATGCATGTCCCACCCTCTACATTCCCACAACGTTCGGCACCCCAATGTCTGCTGCAGCGCAGCCGAATAACAACAACCGGTCAACCACCTCGACAAAAGTTATGTTCGAAACCGTGCTCATCCCCAACATGAATCCACCAAGTAACCCGAGCCCATCAAAAAACCAGAAAAAAGGTGATAACGAACACGTTATCAATCCATCTCGAGGGCTGATGGTGCCACAGTTTTTGAACGCGTTGCTGGCGAGAGTGTTCTACGACTTCTTGCGGTCGCCAAAGTGGACGCATGAGGTTAAGCAGTTGATTGATAAAAAGTTATTCTACTTGAGGAAGCCGAAGATGGTCCAGAGCTTGCTAGTGAAAGAGCTTGACCTTGGAAACTCGCTGCCTGTTATCAATCATGCCAGTTCTCCAGTTCTGGATCGTCAAGGGCTGTGGGTTGATTTGGATATCACTTATACAGGGACTGTTGTGATTACTATTGAGGCCTTCATCAATTTACTAAACATGGGCAAGTCTGGTCACGATTTGGAGTCGAGTAAGACAGGGAAACCTTCGAAAAAATCCCCTTTTAAGTCTGAAGACAAACTCGATAGTGATGATGATGACAGCGGGGAATCATCAGAGTCTGAGAGTGATCTTGACTTGGAGGAAGCTGGAAAGAAGAAGTCGAAGAAGGAGTCTGATTCGCAGGATACCAGAGGGAGGATTTACAAATATGCAGATGCAATAGCAAAGAGCTCGGTGATGAGGAATAAGCATGTTCAGAAGGTCGTTGGGAATCTTGCTGCGACGCCGTTTTTGCTGACTGTTGAGATTAAACACGTTGTTGGGAGCGTGGCCGTTAATATTCCTCCGGTGCCTAATGATCGCGTTTGGATCGGCTTCAGGACTAATCCAGAGATTGACATTAACGCAAAACCTAAAGTTGGACAGAGGGTCGTTAGTTTGAGTCAGGTGACGGGATGGATTAAGAAGAAGATACTGCTGGAATTTCAGGTGTGTGAAGTTATTTTTTCTGTTATACATCATTTACTGGTTAATCGTTGATTTAACTATAAATACTTAATCGGGTTTCTTTTTGCAGCGCGTGATGGTCTGTCCTAACATGGTGGACGTTGCAATACCGCTTATGGATTATGAACTGCCAAAATAAATTGCGTTTTATCTGTGTAACCTTCTTTTGATACTTTATCACCAAAATTTATGCTACTGTGCATGAAACAATTTTTGATTTTATTCCAATGAAAAACGGATTAGTATGCGGTTGAAAATTCAATAAACTTTTTATAATTTTAAAGTAGAAAAACTGAGTTCAAGTTCATTACGACTATTGTGGTTCGTGGTTGATAAATTGGCAATTGGGCAACGAATTGGGGCATCGTGAGACTTGCATAACTTGGTATGGTAGTTCTTGGAATGATGATAAGATTAAAAGGGTTTAGTTTCCAATGATATGCATACAAACCTCCAAATTCAATTATAAATTTTACCCAATAATAGATAAGGCTGCATTGTTTAGTTACTGTTTCATAGAAAAACGATCCCCTGTGCTGTGACTCTGACAGGTAGAAAACACTGGTGTACAAAGAAATTTGAGTTTTTCGAGGACGAGGACGCGCATGCATAGTAGCATACAAGATGCGTACAATAATGATAATGTAAGTTCATTTACAAGTAAAGGATTTTAAAATGTTACCAAAGTCAAGTGAAAATGTAAAAAGGTGATTACTGAAACAACAAACAACTATTTTGTGCGTAGACGTCGGTACCGGAGCGCACTGGATACCAAAGAAGAAGATCAAAAAGTTCAGAGCATTCAACGTCGAAATAGTGATGATTGGGACAGGGATGGTAGGCCAAGATCAAGTGAAGATAGGAGGGGAAATACATCGAAAGGTCGAAGAAAGAGTACTGATAAGGAACGAATAACTACTGAATTTATCGAGGAAGGATTTCTACAAATCTGTGGTCTTACTGAGGGAAGGGAAATGCAAGCAGTCCAAGACATTTTGGGTCCCTTGGAAGAAGCTCCTTACAAGCTTCAGTGTACTTGTCCGCACTGTATTTCGTACAGTTATGAAGTGGCCAGTCCCGACAAACAATACACTGAACCTTTTATGCGAGCCATAAACCTGGTATTTAGCACGATAAGTAGATATGGCTACGCTTTACAATCGACATCAGCCGTTCAGAATGCTGATCAGTCAAGTACAACAACCTGGGTCTGGGTTAGGACGGCGGCGTCAGAACAAGCTGAATGTGTAAATGAAGAAGAGGACAATAGGCCAAGGAGAAAGCATTGAATGTAATTTAAGACTGCTATAATCTTTACGATCAATCTTATTTATTGTTAGTTCTAAAATACTACGTTTGCAATACAAGCCGTTTTTATCATTTTAATGATGTACACACATGTTGCAGAAATTGCTTTCATACACGCGATTATTCAACTTTTTAACCCATGTTTTTATTGATTGGCAGTAATTTTTTGTGATAGGTTGTATCGTTTCATATCATTCATTGCTCGCATGGTAAAAAAGTAAATTACTTCGATCAGCGACAGAAGGCTGAACCCAAGGCAAAGGGACATGACTCCTCCAAGATTAGCTACAAGTTTAGTATAAAAACCATGAAAGTTTTATGCAAAGGAATTAGAACACTATAAAAGAAAAGTTGAAACTCACAAACGAAATCCTCCCATGTAAAAAGCTCATCTCGCTTGTATTGCATTATTGTTGACTCTCTGAAAAATACCCTGAGGAGACTTATACTTCCGCTATAAATGCATAAATTAAGAACTTTACATTAAAAAAAGAATAATATGGTGCGTAATATTATTTGCTTAATATGAGAATACACTACCTGACATAATCAATATTAGTTAAAAATTCATATCCAGCATCAATCGCTTCCTTTAAAAGGCGCGTTTTATTCGGCTCCTTTTGGTTGGGAAACTGTGCTGCACTTACAACGATATTATAAAACGTTTCATTGCAAGCAGGCATGCACTGTTCAGGGCAAGTCTTCAAATTATCCTCATCCCTTTCATTCGGACCAAATGTAAAGACTGATTTCCTTTTCTCGCCTGGTTTTTCAACTGTTTTAAAAGAAGCTCAAGTAACATGCTTTCACTTTCCTCATTTATCACACCACACCGTAATATTCATTTGTACGTGCACCGTATTTCCATTTCAAACTTACATGATTTCATAGGTGTTGCAGATCCTTTCAACTTTTGCACACTGTCCATAGCTCGTTTCACACAGTTTAGCATTTTTTCTCGTGAACAAACTTCAATTTCAATATCTGCAGCAGCCGGGCTGTAGAAAGGGACGCAACCACATTGTTTCAAGATGTATTCATGTTCACATTGAATGACGCACGAGGATCGACTATACTCTTTGTAGTATTTTAAGGGAAACTCATTGGCAAATCTGCACATGCGATTCTCCAAACGCATATCCCTTAAAGCATCAGCGCTGTATGTGTCGATGGCTGTAACACCAATCTGAGTTTCCTGTCCTGGTCCCACAAGAAAGCCTTTTTCTCCAACTGCAGGAAATTCATCTGGCCCATGTACGTAAATCTTCATCAAAAGTAAAAATGACATTTGTAATGTTGGCAAACTAAAGCCAATCAAAAGGAAATGATTTCCGATACGGTGACCCAGTTTTATGGACAAGCAGATTAATTTAGAAATATGTTTACACGTAGTCCTTTAAATGAATCCGTTGGAACCTCTGCACATCGCAATGTGTCTGTCATAATTGTCAAACCTCTTGTTCTTCCGGCCCCTGCTGCTCGAAATAGGTGAGACCCATTTTTTCCCGGTGTTGACGTCGTCGACGACGATCCAAGGGTTGGAGGTGGTTCTGTTGCATTAGTCTCATTTTGTTTTTTCAGACCACATGTCTCGGGCTTCTTTCTGCATTTGTGTAGGAGCTCACACAATTCGTATGTTTTCATTAGGTCATCGGTATATGTCCTCTGGCACGTCCTGGAGTCACTGGGAAGTGTTGTGGTATTTACATCTGCCTCAACAGGGCGACCAAATTTGTTGTGGTGTTCATCAGTATAGTTCCATACTATTTTTTGTAGGTCATCATATTCTCGTTCTTGTTGATCTATTTCTGTGTCATTTCGCCTGTACATTTAGAAAATGAGGCCAATATCATTAAGTGTACGCATGTACATACATACAACATACATGACAAATGGAGTCTATTTATTCCTCTGCATAACTTCATTTTATGCTTTTTCGTTATTACGGGGGAAAAATTACACCAAGCCATTTATCTTGAGAACGGGAAAAGTAAAAAGCAACAAATAGGTTTTTTCATTTAAAACCAAACCCACTTATAATGTATTCATTGACAATATACGGGTTATTATAAATAACGAGACCATTACGTCACTTACCCAGTCACGATTTTACTCTTTGTGTCCATCGCATTAAATGTGCAACAATAGCCAGTATCTGTCAAAACTAGTTTGAACAGCTCTTTGCATGGTCCCTGCTGGCCGTTTAGTTCACATCTCAAAATGAAATCGGAACACTTCGGAGCAACCAATCTAAGCAGTCTAAGAGCTTCCTTTGGTCCAATCCTGGGTTTGCCTCCTTCTTCCTCATCGTTATTTCTGGACTCTGGATCGACCAGTGTACTGATAATTTGACGCATTTCTGTGAAACTGTAACTGCATTCAAATATGTACATGTATATTAATTATACGGATTTAGGAATTTTACTCTATGATGATGGTTAAAAATATATGTATGCATGTACTTTAAGCGACATCCTTGAATTATGAGTTTTTCGGAAACTGCCTTGTTCACCGTGCATATTGTCACGGCTGGAAAGTTTATTGCAGACACGGGTAAATTGGTCGTAGCAATTGAAGTTAATACTGGGTTTGTTTGCCATCTTTGCCAAATTTTACTCATCATGTATCCAGCCGAACTTATGCCGAATATACACCAACAAATCCAAAATATCCTGTCAATTTTAAAGTACACATATTATTATGAACGATTTACACATGTGAAGCATTTTTTGGCAGAAGCAAAAATGAAGTATGTTCGTATAAAATAAGGCTAATTCAAGCATGAATTCGACCATGCAAATTGGACAAGCAAGGAAATATCAGAGATGTAAAAATAAATTGCATTTTTTGCAAGGAAAACGGGGAAAGGAGTGGAAAACAAAGAGTTCTCTCAGTCATGGGTAAACAATTTTAATGGGAATATAATTTAAGAAATTTTTATTCAAAGCTGATACATGATATGATTAAATTTGTGCAAATACCTTTCACTTATAGCTCGTTTTTCCTCTGTCACATATCGAAATCCATGAAGTGAAGTATGTTGACAATACTCGTGAAACTGGTGAGTGCACCCTGGAAAAAGGCTCTTCCTAGAAAATCCTCTTTTGTTTGTTCCTTCTACAGGAGTGTTGTTATTATTGTTGTTAGCTTTCTTCTCAGTATCGCTCGACTTAGGTTGCTGCTTCTTTTTATTAAATCTCAGTCGACCAGATAATCGTATAGGAGTCCAGCCATTTAATTTAGTCATCTTGCCGCTGGGGCTGATCTTAGATGCCCAAGTGGAAGAGTACGCTGCAGAGTCTTTATTTGAAAATATGTCAGAAACATGCATTGTTCCAGGAAAAAAAATTTCTCAGAATTAATTTTCACAGATAATATTGGATCGTCACCAAGAAATGAGAAATTAATGTGTCTTTGATGAACTTCAATGTGAAAATGAAGCTAAAAAGTGATTCATACTACAGTGAATATGCTTGTTGAACGAAAGAAAGCAACTCGCATTGTCACCAATCCACTTTCTATTTCCTAAATGCATCAACTTTAATGAACTTCTCATCACGGACCGGAAATTGCTTTCTCCAAAATGACTTTCGATGAGCTTAACTGTTTTCTGGGTTTTGTCCTGTAAAATACATAAAAGTCGTACACGCGTGTGTGCAGTGTACAACTCATTGTCATACAACACCTCGCGACATTGGTGACATGAATACGCAGAAAAAAGTTGAAACGCAATAATGGGATGATAAGCGGTAGTCCTTGGCATGATTTCTCGACATGACTTTAACAAAAGGTTCCCAAGCTTGGCTTGCACGTTTTTCTATCTCACATATCCAATTTAGGGTGTTCGAAATGCGTGTTTCTTTTAATTGTGAAAAACAAAATTGGGTTTTTAGGAGCTGCTCATTTTTGGTTTCAATTAAATCTGAACCATGTATGCACGAAATTGAAAAACTTTTACGATTTAAGATTCCCTTTAAATAAACAAGACGAACAACAATACTTTTAAAACATTTTATTTGTGATGAATGAAAAATGAGTTTATTACAACCTTTCCATTTTGAGATTTATAATTTTGATTGTCAGATTTTTGTTCAAATTATTTTGATAGATTTACATTTAGTGTAATGCAGAGAATATATTATGTCACATATATATGTGTAGATATAATAATTTTTATATAGATTGACTGTCTTTGTGGTTTGCAGTTTACCTTAACTTGACTTCTATTTCCTAATTTACTTTTTATGCCTAAATACATATTGATTATTTTTCTCTTTTCAACGAAATACCTACCTAGAGAGGAAGAACATGCAATATATTATGTGATAACAAGATAAAGATAACATTTTTACAACTTCAACGAGTATTTTATATACATGTGTGCGATAGACATTTGATTTTATAATTCGAAGTATTTTTGGTCAGTTTACTTTTGTAACAAACAATATTCTCCAACAACGAACAGGATAAGATGTATGTACAAATTAAAGCAAAGTACTGTAAATTTCAACAAGCTATTATTATTGGATCGAATATTTTTCTCATACATTTTGAACATTTTAATTTAAACTTGTTACAAAACGAAGATATTTTTACATCTTCTTATCTTAATTTAACTGTACATTTTAATTTTGCATTTGAATTGGGTATATTTACATTAAACATTTAAAAAAGACAAGCTTTTGTATTTACAGAATATATGTATAAGACAGCATATAAGAAGGATGACATGCTGAAATCACTTGTATTTAAAAATTGAAGACTAGATTATAACATTTAACTTTTTCTATTTCATATAATTTTCAAATTACTTTAAAGAATATAACTTTCTTGTGGTAAATGC
This sequence comes from Entomobrya multifasciata, assembly GCA_034693345.1. Classification (NCBI taxonomy): domain Eukaryota; kingdom Metazoa; phylum Arthropoda; class Collembola; order Entomobryomorpha; family Entomobryidae; genus Entomobrya; species Entomobrya multifasciata. Next base: position 12,154 of record JAQFXM010003033.1, on the reverse strand, counting down.
TTTGATGTGAGAACACGCACTGCATTGTACTCAAACCATCCGTAGTTATAAAAAAGGTAACCAAAAATAACATAACTACAATTAATTCATGTGCATTATATTAGGTAAATTGTGTAGATGTATATGCATTGATTTCTTTTCTTAGATTGATTGAAGTCGAGGCTAATCTAGAAATACATTTGAGTGTGTTGTTATTGTAAATCTATAGAACTCCAGAAATGGTGAATTGGTTAAGATAATAATGTGATGATTGATCCCGAACATTTTTAAGAATACATTTTCATTTATCAATGTTTTATATAGCATGACTATGATTCCTCCATAGTTCTGATGCTGAAGTATTTGTCTTTTAAAGGAAAATGTTATTTGAATCTGTGATTAATTTTTGACATGATAGAACATTAAAAACAAAGTATATTTTATATTAACCTTTAACGTAACAGTACGTTAGTGGGAAAGTATAGCCTTAGCATTCAAAACAATCTTTGTACTGGCAAACTGAACATGGTTTCAAAATTACAACTTAAAGGCTAGGATTAAATATATTCTACTTATTTTAATGGTACGAAAGAATCGAAACTTTAATATAACTTGTAGTAAAAAATCATCCATCTTTTTAATCGTAGTAAGTAACAACAACCTTGCAACTGCAACGCATTTTAGAAATTGCTACCTCCATAATTAATTATCAATGATATTTTACATGTAGAATCTGCCTATTGCAAGTTCAAATTTCATTTCATACATCATAACATTGAATACATTTTCTTATTAATGTGATGGTGAGTCGTATAAATGACTAGAGTATTTATTTGATTCTGATTTTGTTATTGTAAGATATTTAAAGGATTAGTTAACAGTGCAGAACTGTAAACTACTTGGACGTACGTCATATTTATAAAAAATAGTTATCTGGGCACCTCCTTGTCATTCAATTATTGTGTATTGTAGGATTATTATTTACAATAGATATTTGTGGTGAGTTTGATTCGATTTCAATCACAACTACAGTCAGTATTATTATTTTTAAGAGGTAGGGTGTATCTGCTGCCGAAGAGAAATGTTGAATGTGGAGAAAGTGAAAATGATGTGTAGAAATTTCATAGATTGATCACAGGGCTGCATATGGTTGAGGTATAGCCATAAATAGAGCATATCCGTAAATAGTACTATAGTATACCTACAAATATCGTGTGTATAAATTGAGAAATTTTAATATTAACAAAGATACATTTACCCAAACTGCAAATTGTTTCAAAAGTAAAATGCTATACAACAACTTTCCAGTAGCTTTTTTATGTTTAACATTTTTAACTTAGTTATTGTTATGTGTGGAAATGTCGTTGATTTTGTTTGAATTATTTCATTTTAATATATGTAAACGATTCTTCATTTAGAATGTAATGTCTTAAGTTAAACATAGTTGCGATTGCGATCCATCGCCGAACTGTTTGATTATGTACATGACTTTGGCTTCAGTTGCATTTTGCACTTTAGTGTGTGCTCCAGTATTTTTTTGTAAAGATTTCAAAAAGAAATTAGGATGATTGACGTAGAAAAACAGCTTGGTATTTTAATATTAATACAATACGCTTATGGTACTCTCTTTGGTTCCAGCTTCTGTGATAGTTGATTTAGAACACGTTGGTTATCAATACATCTCAAGCAGCGGATGTAAGCTTTCACTTCTTGCTCATTCCTGGGCGTTGGCGGTGGAACATCTATTGCGTGTACAAACAAAAGATTTTTTTTAGAAAATTAATAAGAAGTTGCATGTCTATCATGCTGAAAATATTCTTGGAAAGTTATTTTATACAAGAGTGACACTTACATTTACTCAGTGGTCTGCTTCTTGCATGCTTCATTATCCGAATAGTTTGAGCGAGCATGTGCATTTTCTCAAAACTCACTAGACCATCGGTGTATGTTTTGTTGCCTTCATGGGTGAAGGTCATGTCTTTGAGGATAAGAGGCATGAAAGGTATTACAGGTGGTGACATCTTGTTCAGGGCCATTCTGTACGCTCGGTGATTTCTTGACGGATCGATGAAGCTCTCGAATTCTGCGAAAACCTTGCGTGATTTCGACGGGAGTCGCTCCCAAGTTTGTGTTAGTCTTGATAACGCCGTATTGCCCAAACCCATGACTATGGCGAAGAAAGCGTTTAGGTTTTGGTATTCCTTGCAACTAAACAAAAGAAGAAAAAATATTTTAAAGAATTCAGTTATTTACAATTGATTTTGATAGGACAACTTTCTTATTTATAAGGTTAACATTTTCATACATCATGGACCTTAATATTTGCATGTTAGTAGACAGCAATTAAAGTCAAAGCATATAAGGATGGCACATATTTAACATGGTCTCAAGCATTTCTATGCACTATTCGTCCATCCGCTTGTTTTCAAAATTAAGTAACGCAGTACATAAAATTGTTACATTTAAAAAACACATGAAACGATAATCGTATATAATGAAGTAACAGCTAGTTAGTTTAAACTGTTATAAAAAGTAACCAATTCGACTGGATTTAAGAGTTCAATATTTAAAAAGTTGGACACCAATAAAATTAAAAACGAATGAATGAAGAATTTGATCTTACACAGATCGATCCGCCCCAGCGCTGCCGTCTGAAGCATGTCGAAGTCAAATTTGCATAATTGAACAACGGAGCTAGTACATCTAACTAGTTACATTTATATTTACAAACATCAAGTGCCAAGTTAACTTCTGCTATGATGATCCGAAACGATATAGAATCAAAATTCTACGAAAAATCCTATTATTTATCATAATATGCAAAGAAGCGGTGCAGTGACAGTCTGAGTATAGTAAAAAGTAGAAAGGCAAATTCTAAAAGATGATAAGATAAAGTATATGTATGTTAAAAATACAAGACTTACTAAGCTGCCAGCTTGAGAAATTTTCGGAAGAGAGCAACACGCTTGCTCAAATTGGAAGTCATAAGAATCTCTGTGGCCACCCAGAATTGAATCTCGTTGAATCTCCTGAGGAAGACGTCCAGATTGGAAGTGATCTTGCGAAATTGATGTCGCCCGAAAACCCGGTAAATCAACTCATACTAGATAGAAAATGAAAATAAGAAACATGAATTTCACCACACATGTCAAATATATTTTTTATTCCCTCAAATGATGTACTACTTATTTATAACATGTAATGCACGACTACATCATGCACACTTGTGGATTTTGGGAATATCTGTAAGCGAAAGTAGCGGAGAGATAATACATCACTTTGAAAGCAAGCATCATTTTTCTTTTCTGCAAACGTTCATATGACACTCATGTCTGAGTGAACAACGAGTTACTACTTTCTTTGTATGTGAGCAACCAGTGTGAATGTTTAATGTAGTTGTAATGTCTGTCCTTTTTTCACGGCTATTGCTGCTGTTGTTTCTCAAGTAGGTATGTATGAATTCTTACTCAAACTTAAGTCTCCTTTCTGTTATACCTATACATATTTAGAGTAAGATTGCGACTTTCTAGCTCCGTTTTTTTCTCTTTTTCACATCGTACCAAATTGCAATCTAGTACCACCAGCAAGTGAATTTCTTTTTATTGAGGTCAACCTTACGCGACTCCGTGGAAAAAACCTCATCTTTCAAAAAGGGTGCGACAGAGAGGTACGACAAGACATAAAATACGCAGCGCAGACATAAAAACTCACATTCAATGTATGCGCTTTACTTTTGCTACGATTACGATCTATACAACAGGTTTCTTTGAAAATTCTAGAGGAGAAAGCATTTCATAAGTTTTTTATTTCCCTTTTCCTTTTTCTTCTCTCTTTTCTTACCTCGTGAACACATTTAAATAAGCTCCAATCCAACACTGTCATGTGGTAGGCCAGCTCTCTGGTACTGAACATCTCCAGGTCAGTTGGTAACCCTTCAGTTGGTCTCTCCTGTTCAGGCAAACAAGTCTGCAAAAGGAAATAGGTGAAATAACTTTAGTTAGCGTCAACAAATCCCGCGACACCTTTATTATGCCTGTGTACTACATAAACATAAAAGTTGCATAAATACGACCCAATGATATCTTATATTTTAACAACTGTATAAACTTGCAATCGAATCGTTTTATTGTAATTTGTCTTTTTATTTTGGCATAAATGCATTGAGCATTTATTAGTTCAGTCTAAAATGTTACAAACGATGTGCAAAGGCAATCTTTTGCACGCTTTCACTTTCTTATGGCTAATCAGCACGCCACTGAGTTTGCTTGCAATACAGGTACCGGATATATAAATTCTGAGATTGAGAGTGATCAGAAGGTTGAGTTGGATAACTAGCTACAATCAAATTCAAATATAAATCTTCACGCATAAGAAAATGAATGGTGTCTATGTAATAGATGGAATATACGAATAGAATAATACAATGTTGAAAAATATTCAGGAAAAATGTATGTTTGTGTGTAGATTTGTAGTAGTAAAGTAATTTATGATATTGGATAAATTCAGAGGTTCCTTGCTTAGTTACTTTCTTCCTGTCTGATTTTTTTTGCATGATTTATCCTTGTATTTTCTAAATGAATAAACTTTCCTTTGAAAAGTGTTTCAACACCTCGTTTTTTACTACGAACGGAAATGACTTGTTTCATGCCTTGTTATTGAACATCAAGCAAGGCGAGAAAAAGGTTATTAGAAGAAATGATGCGAATGCAAGCAGATTTTTCCTTGTCACCTTATCCCCCCAAACAATAGCTACTATTACTTAAACTTCTAACACCAGCAACACAATATGTTCTTCAAGTTTTCCGATAAGGTATTCAAGTATTAAAGTCTATAACACAAAGAGTCATAATTTTTATAGGTAATAAGTGCTTACCAAAGCATCCAGATGATCCTTTAACGAGATGAAAATTCGCCCGTTTAGACTCAACGATGTTGGAATGCTCACGTCCATGTCATGAAAAACTACCTTTTCACCTATAAAAGAAAAAAATAAGCAAGCCATCATCACCTCCGTGAAATCAATAGTGTCATAAGAACATTATCAGACAGCTCTGCACACTCTCCAACTCCATCACATCACCCTACAAAAAAGCCATAACAGTTTATAAGCTCTTTGATGATTTTTGGTCATTATATGGTGGAAATGATGATTTAACGAGCGTGTGTCACATCGTGAAAGTACATATTATTATAATGTGAACATGTGAATTGCTTTATAATACCACCAGCAGCAATACAATTTGGTCATATCTTGTTATCATCTCGGAAACGAAGGAAAGTACTCATGTGCCTGCAAGCTAAATGGAAAAAGCTGTTCTCTCCTTTTTAAGATTATTATGCTCATTCTAATGCTATAAATATGTGTATTCTTCTACCTTCTTTTTTCTTGGAGCTTTCAAAAGTTCATACTTTTTACGACAAAAAAGAAAACTAAGTTTTCTTATAGACATTGTGAGTCTTTATAGTTTTGTTGTACATGATTCAGCGTATTCTTCAAAGAATATTATACTTATACTAAGCTATAATGATACTGCACAAACAAGGCCATTAGCTTATGAGTTATTGAGACAATGACCATGAAACGTGATTTTTTACGATAAGCATTGATTGAACACTAAGTGCCTGCAGAGGTCTCTTTAAGTTGACAATGCTAGTGAATATTAATTATTTAGCTGCAGACTAGAAACGTTTACATCCACGTTTTTCTTGAGAATGATGCTCTTAAGCTCTTATCATCATTCTACAAGTGAACATATGTGTATATTGGAAAGAAAAAGAAAGTAATAATCGTAAAAACACTATATTTTTTGGGTCTCTTTTGATTTTCTGGTGGTGTCCACTGATGCGGTTAAAAAGCATAAGATTCTTTACAAGAATTTAGAAGCACTCTACAAAGAGAACAATCACAGCTTTGCTGGCACTCATAATGGAATGTAATAAAGAAGGTAATAAATCGTTGAAGTACAAAAAGGGGACTTGCCGTTAAAAATGTCTGCGTTCCAATAATATACTGTGCGTATGTATTAGTGTAAAAGGTGCTGAGAAAAATGGTTGTGCTTATGAACTTGGGGAGAGTATTATTGCAAAATATCTTGTACGAAAGATCAGAAGCAGAAATGGGTAAACATAAAACAGGGGCAACATCTTTCATGGAACGCTAGTACAGAATAAGTTTTTAGAAAACTGTGTAGAGCGATTTCTTTACAGCATGCTTTCAATGGAAATACATCATTTTGAAAGGAAGAATAAATGATGTAAAGTAGAGTAGTCTCTAAGTAAGCAGTTTGGTTAAAGTCTATAGCTTAGTCTTATATTGCCCATTTACTCGTTATATTTTCTTGAAGTCTAGGTAAATTTAATTTACATCTGGAAAAAGGCAACTTAAGAATGGAATTAGAAGACTTGGAAATTTGTTTTTTACCTCTATTAACTTAAGTTTTCCTCTATGAGAAATCATTTAGCTTTGTTTTAGAAATTTTAAATACAACATCAAAAGGCTTGCTATTAATAATTTAGCATAAAACAATACATAACATTATTCAAATCTTATTAAGTCTTTGAAACGATGTACAAAGAGAATAGTTACTTCTATTTTGCAGTTCTTTCTGACATACCTACCAATATCATTTGAATTAAATTATACGAAATATAGAGCAAAACATACCTTAAGTCGTTTCAAAAATAGTCTATAAGTCCATATTTTTTTCAAAGAATCAAATACTAAAACGTGAGAGGTAGCAGCTAAAGCATACTTTGTTGAAACACTTACTAACTAATGCTTGGTACTTCATCTAATTTCTAGATACTTTTGTGCTGTTAAAACATTGTGGAAAATGTAATAAAATATCACAAAAAAAAGTTTTCTTTTCCTCAATAGAAACAAACACAGAAGTGTCAAAAACCTGCATCCAATAAGAATAGAAACATCATCATTGTTTTCCCTTCAATAAAAATAATGAACACGCATGCAAGTACAAAACGTGAAAAAATTCTAACCAGAGTCTGACACATCTTCTAATTATCTAATTAGCCTTTGAGCATTTTATTTACGTAAGTTATCTGTCCTTCTGCACACGCCCGACCACACAAGATTTATGTCACTTTACTTCTGGCACTACAAAAAAACCACATAAGCGAAACAAAGTACTCAGCCGAAACAAGTTAACAATTAAAAGCCAAAATCCAGATCCAAGCAGCGGAAGCGGAATACAATGAAACTTAAACTATTGTATTCACCCGCGAGCATTTCGAAGTTATATAAGTCCGCATACGTGGAGTCAAACAAATTATCGAATATATGATAAGTAGTACAACAACTTATTTTATCATGTAGATGTTACGTAGTTGTGAGAATATAATGAGGATAATGAAGTTTAAAGTTTGGCCTCAATTTGCACTGTAAATCTTTTAAGGCTTTCTAAACCCAACTCCAAATTTGACTCCAGGAACTCATAAGCAGTCCTATAGCCCTTTGTGTAATGTACCTACCTGCATGGAAAGTCTGATTGTGAGGGTTTCAGAGATATTATGTGTTGACAGACAGACGGACAGACACAACCTATTTATTATGTTGTTTTCAGTACTATATTAAGTTATTATTTCCCTTGTTGCTCAGTTAGGTCTATTGGGTTCTTGTTAAGAGGATGTACTTAGTATTTACTATCTGCGGAAAGCCAAATGGACCTTTTGTATATATTTTTGTGTTTTCCTCCCTCCTTTGAGTCAGTTTGTTTTCGTGATTTCATGGAAGTCAGACCTTTTTTTGATATAGCCAGAAGGCAGGAGTAAAAACAACTTTTCTTTTCTTTTGTGATCCTTGTCCGTATGTGAAACATTCATATTTTCTATTTCCCTGTCACTGTGTCTCTTTACCTTAATACCATTTATTGTGCTTTTGTGCCATGCTGTTTTGTTAGTGTTACGCTTCCAGAGAAGCGTATCAGCTCCAGCTCAACACTCTTCTGAAAGGTGCATGTGTTGAGAATAAAGCAACAATACAGCTCTGAAACTGACAAACCAAGTTAACCAAAGGGAAGTTCGAAATCCCTTGATATCCCCTTATAATCATAATTTGAAAGTGGTACAACAGGAGCAGTATATCCACTCATCTACACGCACTCATATAATATCTGTGTCCGCCATGCCATTGGAAATGTCTTTTTTTAGCAACAGAGATATTATTTCCATCCGCGTATCTGCAAAAGACTAAAACTCTCAAAAGCAAAATATTATTTTGCAACCAGCTGCTCTTTTCTGTTATATTAAAAGTTAGTGTTTTCGAAAACTGTGTGTAATATTAAGTTGATCCAACATCAACATAAGAACGAAATTCACTTTTGCAACTATTGTTGCTGTTGCTCTTTGTGTAGGAGGTGTATGTATGTTTGTGTGGTTTACTGCTTTACTTTCCCTACACGATCTACCAAGAGAGCAACCATGGTTGACGGCTTGGTTGGTACTTGTGTGTGGTGGCAGTGCGGTATGGAATTCTCTTGTTCATCTTTCTGTCCCTACTCTCGTGCCTTGCAGCTGCTGGTTTCAGTTTAGTAAACGAAGACGTGACCACAATGGCATATCAAATTTTAATGCATTTCTACAGTACTATTTCCCATTGTATACCTTGTAGATTCAATGTTTATATTCTAATCCAAAAATATGTAGGCATAAAACATTCTTATTTTATTAGGAGAGGTCTAATATAAACTATTACGAATTCAAAAGCTGATAGTAAACGACCTCAGAAATAACCTTGTTGTTCGCTTTATGGAACTCGACAAGAGGTCATATAGAAATCATCACTATTAGGGTTCATGAAAAACGACTTTCACCATGCGATGGAGATGAGGGATGGATGGAGCATTTATTCAACTTTGTTGGAAGAGCATAGAGAGATTGATAATATACTGAACATAAAGACAAAATCATGTTTTCAATTTGAGTTTTTTCTTACCTGAAGATTTAAGCTCCACCAGTATCAGATCATCATGTTTTAACCCTAGTTTATCAGCAGCAACGTGCTTCAAACCTTCCGCACTTGTGTTCAGCGGAAACCTCAGGGTACAATATGTATGGTCCGCACAATACACTCGAAATATTACTGCAAATAGAAAGAGAAAAAGGAATGTTAGAATTGAAAGAAGAAAAAACACTTCAATTCTCACCTCTCAATGAGGAGTATATATACCTACAAAAGCATAGTCATTTATATTTGATTATTAGTGGAAAGCGTACTGTACTAAACATAACCTTACATACATATGTATGTACATATATTTGAATCAGGATATGTGTGGATACATTCCAGAAAATACTTGAAACTGGGAAATTGCTAAGTTTTTGTTTGTTTTTTGGGTTCTGGCGTTTACTTTTCCATTTCAGGTTTGCTTTCTCAATTTTCGGTTAGAGAGTTTACCTCGATATTGCACTGCTCTTTTCTAAATGGATGATGTACACTTTTCGTCGTGATATATTGTTTACAAAACTTTGTTCTCCTATCAGTATCATGCGCATGCATACTTTCCCCGTACTTTTTGTACTAACTGTTTATTTTCTGTTGTAGAAATAGAAATTGGTTTCAGGGGCACAATAAAAAATTTAAATTAAAAGAGAAACTAGCATGCAACCGCAATGGATTCAGGGATATACATACATATGTGACAATGTAATGTTGGTTAGTCAGGAGGAGTTTACATACATTTATTTTAACAGCGAAAAATAATATAAAATGTTTTATAACGGAGATGTCTACTGTAAGTTCTATTGTAACAAAAATTTATGATAATGATTATAATGCCAGTTAAAACACGAGATATAGTATTTTGAACGTAGCATACAGTTTGGTAGAAAAAAGTCTATAAATGTGGTAGTGTGTATAAGTGAGTGCTTTATGCACTTTTCTCTTTGGTTGGATGGTTTATGATGAGAAAAATATGTGTAGACAAAATAGACTTTTCTCTAATATATATGCGTGCTTATAAACATTTTATGTATCAACCTACAAGCATATGTATAGGAACATTTCGTTACTTAAGCTCCTTTTCTCCGTGCATACAAAAGAGAAAAAGAGTACTCATTCCTCGACTGAACATCAGAGCGGCAGCAGAACAGAGGCAACAGGATAGGGCCTTTGAAGCTCAAATATTAATCTTCCATGCAGCTTGACTCTTTCAACACCGAGATGACTCAACAATTCTCATCATGATCATCATCTCGCTAATGACTCTATACCTGCCCGTCGTTTTAAATGATATCACCAAGTGAGTTGTTACAACAAAAGCGCAGAAACGGAAAAACTTCTCGGGAAACAGGTACAAACCCATTATAACTCAACTACGACGAGAGTGAGCGCAAAAACACACCTTTCTCTTTTAGATGGCAAGAATAATATGGTATTTTGAGTGGAAAAGATTATACACGCTCTTCACTATATTAAGTAGGTACATGAAGACACTGTTAATATCCTCTCCGCAGGTAATGCTATTTCATATTTTAGAAGACAACGAGCTTGAATGATATGAGATAGTTCCCCTACTTTCACTGGAATGCATTCTTGGAATAAATAGGTGAAAACAAAGCTTCATTTTGATCACCAAACAACAGCGCTCTGGAGAACTTGACGTAAAACTAAAGTGGAGATGAGGTGAAGCTATTATGCTATTCATGCTCCTTAATATTTCGCCTGCCAGAGAAGGAGATTGTAAAGACCCTTTGACACTGGCAAGGATGATATTACAGCAGCAGCGCGGTAGATTCACGGAGGTAATGTCATAAAATGACATTCACCACGCTAAAAAAGGATATGATGTAGAGGATGACGAGAAGGATGTGCAAAGTTTACGAGAATCGTTGCTAACTTATCGTTAGGGTGGCATTCGTTTTTATATGAGAACACTAAATGTCTTATCACGTGCATATGATAAATCATCTTAAAGTAAACTCATAAAGGTTCGCTGTCTTTACATCTGATTTTTCGAATGCATTTCACGATCTCTAAATTCAACGAATGTAATAATATAGTATTCTCAGCAGAAGCGTGAGACCATTTTTAGTATTCTTACAGTGGAATACATGGATATATATTATGGAAGATGTTTTTTGCGACTCTACAGTGTACTTTAGCGGAAATGCTGGGAAACTTTTTAGATGTTTTCACGATAAATTTTTAATAAGGTTTAGGGTTGGGTATATAGGTAATATAGTACTTTTTCGAGTCTCAGTGACACTCTGGCCGCTGTTGCATACATGCATACATAATTAGTTCTTTCTCAGTGCACGCTATGATCCAAGTCCAAGGCGACTTTTAATTTTTCCAGTGTCGTATTAAATTCTGAAGGTCCGCTTACCTACGTAGGTCTATGTAAATACATATATGGTATATTATATGTGTTATATTTCTCCCAGAAATGCAATTTGGTCCATCCAACCTTTACGTTTACAGTAGCTATATTTACATATTTAGCTCAAAAAGAAGGACTTCCACTAACTTATTAAAAATATAAAGTATGGCAATTGAAAGACATTTTTTATTCCAGCTATAATTTGTGTATTACTATTTACAAAACAGTCGTCATTTAAATTCGTCGTCTGCTCATTATTTGGGGAAAATTCAAACAAGCTCGATCACTTCAATAAGTTGACAAGTCAGTTTGTCTATTTATCTTGCAGTGTCTTCCAAGAGGAAATTATTTTCATCATGAATTAATCTCGAATTCGGTAAATAAAAGCACACTTGCAATTCTCAAGATAGGGCCGTACTTTCATAAACACTCATTGTTTTGAATTACTTTTAATCAACTTTCTCTTTCAGTTTCATATGTAGTTATAGTTTGAAGTTTAACAACCTTTGCAAAAAAAATTCCCCACGCGTACGACGATACATCATCTTTTGTGTAGATAGCACGCAGTCTTTTAGATAGAGTTATTTAGTACGTGTGCATCTAGCAATATGGACCTGAAAATTGAATAAACCTAAGTAAACAAGACACAAACACTTGTGCTATCTAACAAAATTAAAGAATTAATAATTTCAACAGCAATTTCGTCACTCGTTACCTTTCGAAACTTCACAGAATAATATACATATATACATGCGTGGATGTTCAAAAAATCCTTCACTTTTTCGTCTTCGAAGCTTATCCAAGCGCTCGAAAAAATAACAAGCAAAACGTGTTCCATT
>JAQFXM010003032.1:0-21909 GCA_034693345.1 Entomobrya multifasciata | reverse complement strand
TAGATTCCACATTGGGTGCTGGAGTTGCCTGTTGCCATGGTCTTCAGCACCCTGCCCTAAAATACATACATACATACAGGCTTGGCCACTAAGTACTTTGAGTACTAGAGACTTTGCTGTGGCTACTATTCGTATCGATAAAGAAGAAGTGGTTGTAGCATCCATGTACATGCCTCATGAAGTGCAACACCACGCTTCACAAGAAATCAAGAAGTTGATGCAATATTGTGAAATTTAAAACCTCAAATTGATACTAGGTTGGGATGCAAATTCACACCATCAGTTGTGTGGTTGCTAAGAAAATAACGATGGAGGAGAAGATCTTATAGATTTTCTTGCCAACACTGACTTACACGTGCTCAATCAAGGGAACGCTCCGACATTTGTCACTAAATCCCGGAGGGAAATTTTTGAGATTACGTTAACCACGGTGTCTTTGATACCGTGGATAACACAATGGCGGGTCAAAGAAGGAGATTTGAAATCGGATCATAAAACAATCCGACATAACAGATCTGTGACGTGTTACTACAGAAATAAGAAACACACAAACTGGATACGATACCAATTTCTTGTCGAAGAATACCTGAAAACGCACAATTGTGAGATAAAATGTATCGATGAACTAAATGACAGAGTTCAAAGGTTAACAGCTGTACTGGCACCATCGTTTAGACAAGGCTGCCCACTGAAACGTATAACAGCCAACTAAAAAGCCTGTCCATGGCGGAACGAGGAACTGGGGTTCCTTCGGCACGAAGTTAGGCGAACATACAGGAAGTTGTACACATCCAAGAGTTCTGAGGATTGGGCAGAATACTGCCACATCAGAAAACTTTACAATCGAAAAGTTTCTTTTCGATGAAAAGACATCGAAGAAAGAAAGAATCTTGGAAAAAATCTTGTGCTGCAGTTAAGTCTTACTCAGACGCAGCACGAATTTGCAAGATGCTCAGAACAGACCCTCTTGTAAAGCTGGGGCCTCTAGAAAAAGAGGATGGTAGCTTTACAGAAGGAGCAGAAGAGTCGCTTAATTTCTTTCTAAGCGCTCATTTTCTATCAGACGAATCGAACTGCACACCACTCGTGCGCACCGGTTCGGAAATAGAAATAGTGAAACAAGTGGTGCACTAGCAGTCCTTCCATCGTTTCAACCCCTTAGAGCACCAGGGCCAGATGAAATCTTGCCAGCTATGCTGAAAGAAGTCGCCGAGCTCTTACAAGTAGGCTCCCCCAATCACTACACGCCAAATTGATTGAAAAATTCATTTTCTGACACAGTTTTTGATTCTGAAGAAAATGGCAATAATCATTTTCCCGAATGGGTGGGTATGGTGGAGATACCATTTACGCTAACGCTTAAGAACGCAAGCGGATGGACGCCACCGCAGCCCCTCAAGCGTGCGTTCTTAAGCATTAAAGTAAATGGTATCTCCACCATACCTGCCCATTCGGGAAAATGATTATTGCCATCTTATTCAGAATCAAAAACTGTGTCAGAAAATGTATTTTTCAATCAATTTGGCGTGTAGTGATTGGGGAAGCCTACTTGTAAGTAAAAACATACAGCTGCTTCGAAAGTGTGATTTGTGCATAATTAAATACAATGGTGCTTGATTCGAAAAAGTTTTTACGCCGCCGTTCTGTTAGAATTCAGCTTAAAAATATTAATTTCATATTTGAAAATTCTGGTGTAATATTGACATCATCAGTAGATAATGAAAAATTTAGTATTTATACAATGTATTGTCTACGCCTTTCTTAAAGTCTACGTGAAGTTACGATAATATTATCTTTTAACTTTTCGGAGTTGTACTCATCACAAGACCTTCTACTTGCATACGCTTTCAAGCGTTCAGCTTATATAATATTGGGAATAATTTGTGGTTTAAAAGTAGCTTTGCCTTAAAAATATAATATTTACTTAAAAGTGTTTCATAAGCTTTTAAATGTTCAGTTGAGATTTCCTTAGTCTGGTTTTTAATTCAGTTAAGAAATACACTAACTTTGAAAAAGCAAAATATAGACTAAGAAGGTTGCTAGTATTACTTATCACTAAAATGTAACAACATGTATTCTGGTAAGGTCTTTTATTATAGTATTCCCTTGTATAATTTTTGATAGTATGGAAAATATTGTAAAACATTTAACATTGCGGTTATATTCGACTAAAGCATAACTGAAATTTAGAAAAACTGAAAACTAATCGATTCATTTTAATTGCATACGGATTGTATATTAAAAACACTTTGCAAAAACGCAGCAGTTGTTTGAATTTTTTAATATTTCACTAAATTTATCCGAGTCACCTCGAATGATTATCATTACTTAATTGTTAGACATTGCGATAAGATTAAATATATAATTGTTTTTGTGTTTATCTTTTGTAATCATATCATTTTGTAACTGTCCATATATGAAACGTTCAAACCATAGGTTTCATTTCCAATAAGTAGTTGTAAATTTTCATAAATTAGCGAAAATAAATGTTATGATAAAGGATCAGATAAATCAAAATATAGAACTGAAACAATTATTTGACTCTGACGTAAAATGTTTTAGAATATACACATATTTTCATTTCGTCTTGTCGTTAGTAAACCTGTAATTATTTGGTTTGCTAGACCTAAATATACTTATGGTTTAATTCCAAAAGATTTCAGAATACGATTTGATTGACGTCAGTATTGTTTTAGTAACCTACACCATCCTATAGAGACAAATATCATTTTAGTGTAGCAGCCAAATTCACAAGCTTCCTATTTTGTATCATAAAGCAAACCATGTTTGAAATTACATAACCAAAGATCCTTATCAATTAAAACAAGCGTTTTCACTTCGTACACGATATTTACAGATGCTTGGCAACCTCGTATGTTTAAGTTCTAGTGAAATTGTCAGTAATTAACTAAGTTTTGCCAATTTAATCGTTCTTGTAAAATAAACCACACCAAACACAAGACAGACATATGAAATTTCATACAGTTGGTTGCTATTTATCTTTATTCCAGATCAACTACGATATTTTTGTTATATAATAGATAAATCAAAATTTTCCAACGTTTTAGTTCATTGTTCAGTGAACTTATAACATGTTCCTCGTATATTTTATGACGCTCTCCTTTAAACTTTTGAAAAAATCCAAATGTAATTTACTTAGAGCAAACCATTTTTAGAATTTACTCCAAACGCAATACTTATTTTTCTTAACATTCTCTTTTAGTGTTCAAGTCACTAACATTTGAACATTTGTACACAGAAATGTTACTTCAAACTGGATTAATACGTGAAATGCATAGAATTCTAAAGTTAGCCAGTAGCTTTAATATTATACCATTTCAGTATCCATATTGTCTTTACTCGAATCCCAAAACCCGAATGTACCAATTTGAAGTAAATCAATTGTTTAAAAAATCACACTGTATAATTATGTGCCTCGTTTTAGTTACTGCGGGAGTGCTAGGATCGTTTCGAGCGTACTTCGATACAAGAACTCTATTCGACCGAGCTGTTGTTTTGTTTATTGTATATTTTGCAGTAGTGTTATTCTTAACAACTTCCTTTCATAGAATAGTAGCCAACCATTTCAGCTACTTCCTTAACCAGCTAATTAACTTTGAAATTGGAAATGGCTCCTACCGCATTCAATCTATTAAGTCTTGAAGCAAACAAAAATACGAGATCAAAAATTCGGAGAAGCACTTAATAATAGTACATTATGTCTCAAGATTATTCGCATTTGCTCTTATGGGCCATAGTGTACTCCACGCGATCAGTTGCGGAATAAATCCTGAAAATCCTCTAAACTTCATTCCATCAAAAATATTCTGTACTCCAACATTTACTGGTACGATGTCTCTGTTCCTTGAAATTTTAAAGCGTTTCTTACTCACTTTATATGTGTATATGTCAATTCGTGTTTTCGTACAAACATAGCCACGATAACTATAGTCGTTAACTTCTTTATTCCAACCTATTTGTTTTGTTCAAGTTTGAAAGTTGTTCAAGATAAAATCTCAAACATTAAAACATGCGATGGGTTTTTGGAATACATTGTTATATATAAAGAAATTCACATATTGTGTAACATTTATAATGGTATACATCGTAAGTCAATTGCTCCTTTAATGATTCTTGGTGCAATAGCTTGCTTTTCAACTCCAGCTTTTCTGCTAATATCTCGATTTCGTACCATGTACTTTGGGGCTGGTCTAATATTTGTTAATTTACTTGGGGTTGGTGTAGCACTTACAATGGTATGCTTTTATTTTGCATCAATATTCAACAAGATGAGTTTGAAAATACAATTGAAGTTTAACAAATGTATTCTGGTTGTTACGGAAACTTCAAATAATTCTTGCAATTTCAGAATTCAAAAATTAAAACGACGTATGTGCATTTCACTTTGCCCCTTAAAAATTCGCTTTTTGTATTCAAATTACTTTGAACAGCTAACACCATTGATATTTTTCAAGTTTTCTGTAAGACTGGCAATTCATCTTACATTGCTAGAAAAGTAATAAAAGTGGAAACTTTTGGACATTAAATCACTACAACTACTGAAATAGTAAAAAGTTAGAATTGAAACCTTTTGTATATTCTGTAAAATATACTAAAATAGTGATGCAAAATGTTATGTAATGATAATAAGTTTCTAATGTCATATTTTTGTCTCCTTTGAACTGTAAAACAGCTTAAAGGTTGATTTATTTCTTAAGAACAAGGTAAAAATAAGACTTTTGTTCATTTAAAGGTCTGTGAAAGCCTGGGATAACTATCCATAGTTATAATACTTTGATCGGCGTCGTCCAAACAGTTTCCTGGTTCCTTCAGAAATCTTTGGAAAACCCAATTTTCACTATAACAATAAGCACGCATAATTTGTTAATTGCACAAGTTTCGATTTATTTAACTCTTCTTCAGAAGCACTGGCTTAAACATGTGTGTCACAATCAATAAAACATTCAAAACATGTTTGGTTTATTTTTATTTTTGTTGACAAACTTAAATAATTTGTTTACACTTTGTCAGTAAAAGTCTTTAAATTATGTTTAATACTATGTCTGTTTGTATTCAATTTGTATTATCTTTCTTTATTTTCCGTCATCGTCTATATTTGTGTATCTGATTATTAAACAAATGATTTATTCCACCATGGTTATGCATGGCAACTTAATTGGATTGTCTGCTAGTTCCATTTTAGGTTGTCTTTATTTCATCACTAATTTTATTGAACAGTGTCAACCTCTCAATCTGAGCTACAAGACATTAATTGTTGAACTCAACATGTTGAAGTTGTTTGGTAGTTGAGAATTCAATGTCATGAAAATTTTATTTGCTATGTATACATTGAATATATTTCTGTTCTACTCCAATTTTGTGGCTCGATTCATTCTATTGATTTCTCATTGATTTTCTATGAGATTTGGTATTCAATTGGTTATAATAAGCTCAGTCTATATACCACAGCGACTTACTAAAGCATTGCTACTGTTTCCGGCACTAGAATTGGAACATATTATGTCGTTTGAATTCCCTAATAGATTTCCAGTTTGAAGTAAGTAAATACTTTTTATTAGCATAAATTCAATAACAGTTATAAAGTAGGAAAGAATCGATTCCATATCAATAATTTATAGACGGCCTATTCAAAGCTGAGTTCGAATTGTGTGACTACATACCCAAGTACCTTATCGGCTACGCTTTTTTTATCGCCCGAAAATATACTTATGGAGACAGTAAAGTCTAAAATCTATGTTCATGCAATAGCAACTACGTAACTTTTGCGTAATTATCTGACAGCAATATGTAAGCTATTTATTCAAGTTGCGACAATTCTTATTCAGTTTTCCCGGAGCAACTACCAGAACTAAAAACTCCTCCAACGACTGGTGTGTCTGGAAACAAATTTAATGGTACTAAAGCCGCTTTTTTGCTCTAGTAGTTCCACATTGATTTTTTGTGTTTAGTGTAAACTCGGAAAATCTTAAACCACCAATCAGTTAACTTTGTTAATAGTTTATCAAATTCCAGACTGGAAACGAAATCTGTGTTTCAATTTGCCTTTCCTGAAGAATAAATAAACAATTTGTTATTGAACTACGCAAAACATTTGGAACAATATTCAAAACAAAAACAACAACTTTAAGTTAATAGTTCAAATTATAATCCCAAAATAGTTTAAACTTTTGACCATAAAAACAAAAATATTATTTAAAAGCTATTTATGCCAAAGTTTAAAATCACTTGTCCATTAAACCTAATTTAACTTCATTATTTTCCAGAGAATGTAATACCTGCGAATCAGACAAATTATTTATTATTATTAAGAACCATCTAGTGCTTCTAAACTTATTTTTATATCAATGGTTTCCTAGTTATTTATAAACTTATGTGACCATATACAAAAAACTTGCCTCTTATATAAATACATTGGGTAAAATAACATGTTTATCACAAGTTATACTGCGTAGGTTGCCATACGCTAGAAAATATTTTCCCATTTGTTTTATGATTCCTACAAGTTTACTAATTGAATGCTTATGTTTTGCTAAAATCTTCTCCATAAGATAGTTTATCTTGATCGATTCAAATAATTTGACCCGATTGATTAGTTTTGAATTTGGAAATTTACCAATCGATTCAATAGTGTTTTTATAAATATAACGTATAAATGTTCCACTCAATTTTTTAGTCTGAAGTCAGTTGCGTAAAACCGTTTTTTTAACCATACACAACATTTTAAACCAAACATAAATATGTTGGTCTGCACAAACCTAGTATTCGAACTCCAAGAAATCACAAAACTTGTTGGAAATTGGAATTTACTTCCATTTCAATACCCTTACCAAATATACATTAACAAAAAGGAAAATTTATATGAGATTTATTCCCATCCATATTTTTTGAAAACGGATTGGATGTATCAAAGCATTTTATTAACAATTGCCACAGTTCTTGGATTTTACAAGGCTTACTTTGAAATAGCATCCAAGTTCGACCGATTCGTTACTCTATTTTTCGTTTTCTTTGCAGTTTTGTTCCTTCTTACAACTTTATTTCATAAAGCAGAAGCCACAAATTTAAGTGGATTTGTGAATCAATTAATCTTATTTGAGGCTCGAGTATTTGGCAATTTCTCAATAAAAAATCGATACTTTTTACATGAATATTTGCATTGGAAAAATGATACAATTCGGATATTGGTAGTTCGCGCCTCAAAAGTGCTAGCTTTTGCTGCAAGAACACATTGTATATTTCATGGCTTATCCTGTGCTATAGTTCCAAGTGTGTCGTGGAATTTAGTCCCATTAGTCATTTTAAACTACTTTAAAGTTAGCACCGATAACAGTTTTTTGCAATTTTCCGTAGAGGTCGTTATACGAATTGTATTAGGTCTGTATATTTATGTAACTTTACGAGTGTACGCAAACTATTTTACAATAAATATGTTAATAAGCATGTTCTTTCCAACATTTTGTTTAAGTGCGTCTTTAAAAGTTTTACAAAGAAAATTCAAGGCATTTTCAAAGTCATCTGAAAATCTTCTCGTGTCTGTTAACCAGTATGGTCAACTACATATTCTTTGTACAAATTACAACAATATTCATCGAAAAGTGTTAGCGCCAAATTTGATTCTTGGTGGAATGGTTTGTTTTTCTGTACCCGCATTTATCCTTATTTCAAGTTCATCATCGATACATTTTAGTGCCATTATAATTTTTGCAAACTTGATTGGAGTTGGTGTTATGTCCGTTATGGTATGTTTTCATTTTGCAGCGCAGTTGAATAAAATGAGTGTTGCAACATTAGCGAAGTTTAGGAAAAGGACAACTTCCATAAAAATAGAAATGGTTTTAAATAAGGAAAACAAACAACAAGTGAAATTTTCTCAACGCAAATTTATAAGTAAATATTTACGGTCGATGCGACCACTTAAGATAAAGTTTCTACATTGCAATTATTTCGACCGCTTAACTCCACTCGTTTTTCTTAAACTTTCAATGAGACTAGCAATACAGCTTACTTTAATAAAGAAATAAATTCTGGAAAAATACTAATTTTTGTATATAAGAATACGAACTTATGATTGCGCAAAATTTTCACATTGCAAATATTTTTTATTGTTAAGCTTTTAAATAGTGTGTTTCTGAAGGAATATAGTATGTTACAACAGTACCCATATCAAAACTGATGATAGAGACAAATTATTGGTTTTTTATGTTTTATAAAGCTACATATTTCAAATTCGTAATATTATGATGCGGACAAGCAATCGTTTGACGTCTTTTGGAAAATCCACTATGGGGAACTAATATGTTTTCATGTTTTCCTGCTGCATTGTGAATTATTACTCGGAAAATTAGTAAATTTGTGGATTTAGCTTTTAAGCTAACTTATTTCGAATGTAATTTGTATTCAGTGGATTTCAACTGTGTTTTTAAATCAACCATTTATATACAATTACTCTCATTAGAATTGTTTTCAAAATCTTGATTTTGAAAGCAGCAGTCTCTGTTTGTGCATAGTTATAAAATCACGTTTTGGGCGTATCAAATCTACAAGTTTATACAAAATTTGGGAGGATCCATTCCATCAAAAATTGGCATTTACAAACACAAAATTATTTGAATAATATTCCTGTCAGTTAATCTATTAAGCATCTATATACTTTATTTGATCGTGATTACGGAAGTTGCAAAAATCAGGTCAACAACAAAACTCAGCCATCATTTTACGTTAACATTCATTATAGTCTGACCATCTTTTAACCAATGTGTACATATTAACCTAAGCCCATAAAAATATTATCAAGTGAATTAAAATAAAATGTAAGCATGAGCTGTAATCGAACTGTACCCTTACAATTGACCGAGCACAGGGTAAAGGGCAAGTGAATATCAAAACATTTCTATAGTTTTTTCTTTCAATCACAAAAATTCGCAGTTCCAAAGTAGTTGAAGTGCTTTGGTAAACGTTTACGTTCAGCTTTTACTCGTTTGCTTTACATATCTCTAAATTACTACAGTGAAAGATTTTCGAGCATTATAGCTTTAATTGTCCAGATATCTGAAAAGTAATTATACAAGAATTTTGATATTTACTTATATCTAAGGCTTTCATCGAAATTTCTGTTATATTCTGAATAAAATTATTATCGATTAACTACCACGTCACCGTGCTGACACACTAAAAAGCCGAGGATAATACTTTCCGTATTTGTGGTAGTAAACGGACTTTAGTATCAGATGTTAGATAAGTCAAAGTTCATAAAATTATTTAAATAAATGTTTACTTAGGATTTAATCTTTCATAAGAATTTTGGAACTACACAAAACATTTCTGTAGTAATGACTTATTTATTTTGTTCCGAGTTAGAAATTACTCATTTACAACATACTCTTACGTCTCATTTCATTTATTCCATGTCAGTAAGTATTCGTACTGTGTGTTATACCATATTTTTCTATACCAAACTGCTTTAGAACATTTGAAATAAACCCACAAGTAAGCAGGCTCATTTCAACTGGCCTCAGTTTCTAAAAAAAACTTTTAAAAACTTTTTTGACACTTGACACCAACTTGCCAACTCGTTTCATATATAATCCGTTTGAAGTAATAATGCAAGAAATATATTTGTGAACGGTTCTCTCGAAAGCTTCTGCCCTTATAGCAAATCGTACTTATCTTGACTACCAGATCAGTCTAAAAGATCGCCTAACATAGATGATTCTTATATGTTCTAAAACAAAATATTTTAACTCGTATTTTTAATACGCAACGAAACTTGGTATTATTAAGAATAAAAGTTAAGCCATTGACAGAACTCAGAAGACATTTTAACATATAAGAAATATTTCAGCTCAGGTTAAAATAAAGTTGGCAACAAGGCAGATAAACAAGTAATACGTCAAAGGCTAACAAAATTATTTAAAACGTACTTCGTCGTCTGATATTTGTGACTAAATCCTTCATTTAAAATTTAGTGTACAAAAAGCTACAAAAATTTGAAAGTAAAACCAATACTTTCAAGTGTTCTCAATTAGCGTGTTAAGTACAAACTACTTTTATCTCAACACTCAATAGTTTTCCGTGTTATTTCTTTCCAGTTGGACTAAAGCTAGCATAACAACCAATCATGTTAATTTCGACAGGCCTCATTTTCGACCTGCGAAAGGTTACTCGAAGTATTCAATACTGGAATCTAATTCCTTTAAAGTACCCCTACCAAGTAAACAATAAAAAATACTTTAGAGTTTACGAAATTTCTGTCAGTTCAGAGTTTCTACAGAGTCATTGGATATACTACTGTATAATTCTAGCGTACACCGCTATACTAGCAATTATAAAAGTAATACTTGAAAGCAATTCAAATTTAGACCGTTTTGTGTTATTTTTTGGTATATATTTTGCCATTATATTTTTTATTACATTGTGTTTCCACAAACGTGAAGGCAAACAATTTGTTCATTTCCTTAATCAACTCATCCAACTGGAAAATCGAATGTTGAAAACATACAAGTCAAGTTTACAATTAAAAAATAGCAAGACAACTATTTTAGTGAAATTATGCTTCAAGTTATATGCATTTGCTTTGATAGCACATTCTCTAGTTCATGCGTTAACGTCAGCGGTAAATCCAGAAGTTCCATGGAATATATTACCATCGCTTGTCTTTAAGTTAATTCCTGAAAAGTGGAATACCCAAATAAAATTAACAACTCTTATTTTAAAACGAGTAGTAATTTTCATTTATACTTACGTTTCAATCAAAATTATTGCTGATATGGCTACCACAAACTGCATGATTAATATATTTGTTCCAACTTTTTGTCTTTCTGCTTGTTTGCAATGTATACAAAGGCAGTTAAAGTGTACCCGAAGTGCGACGAGTTTAGTTGTATCAATAAATATGTATCGCCAAATTCAATTGATTGTTATTTTATACAACTGCATACATCGAAAGATCTTGTATCCATCTCTTTTAATCGGTGCTATTATGTGTCTCTCCGGATCGGCGTTTATATTAATATCGGTATCTACAAAAATGCACTTTACAGCAGCGCTAATTTTTGTAAACCTTTTAGTTGTAGGTATGGCAAGTATATTGGTAACATTTTATTTTGCTGCTCTTCTTTACAAAATAAGTTGTTCGACTGTAGGATTACTCAAAGGTAATTTATCCCTTTGTGACTTAGATATGATTTGTACTAGGACATTAAATTTGTCAAGTATAGTGTCACCAAAAAGGTTTCTACGGAAATATGCTCGTTCATTGTGTCCTGTGAAAATTCTGTTTCTGCACTCCAATTACTTTGATCGTTTGACAACAATGGTGCTGTTCAAATTTGCAATCAGGTTAGCTCTGCAGCTAACGTTGATATTAAACTGATTTACTGTAAATGAAATTTGAAAAGATTGGCTCATATAAGCGGCTACTTGGATATTATGACGAGCTCGCTAACATAATGGTTTTTATCGTAATGGTAAGATATGTTTTTATATTTGCTGTATGCTAGTTTTGTTTGAAATATGAAACGATGTCAACAAATTATTAGGGTAACGAAATAATTAAATTGTAAACATTTTGTATCGTAATTGTGTATGTAGTTGAAAGTACTACTATTTTTGCTTTTAGAAAAGATTGGAACCTCATACGTAAGCAATTATACAAGAAGCCTAAAACAAGTTTGTCGGTGGATTCGAGTTTTTAAACAAATTATTAAGGTCATTTTTATTTATTTTTGTTTAAAAAATCATGTAATCTGCAATACAAATGAAGAAATTGAAACATATTTTGCAAATAAATTATAATGACAGGCCTATATCAGCTGGTGTAACCCAGTTGTTGCCTCTTTAAAATCATCAATTATAAAATATATAGTAACTATTATAAGTATTTTTATAACTACTTAATATAACACATGTTCGCTACTATCAATTTTATCTAAATTCTGTCACTGGCGAGAAATAAATGTATTTTAAATCCAAACTCTTTTTACAAAATCAAAACTCCAGACAATTTCTTATGTTTATCTGACATTCTTTAATTGGCAGATTATTCGCTTGACTTCGTAATAATATGATTAGACATAATGTATAATATATTTATATATACGGTAGATGTATATATGTAAACCAACTGACGTTAATGTCATAGTTTGTTGGCATTACCAACATTACACACTTGAGGCGTATCATATCAGAAGCTTGACATTACTATGGGGAAACCATGTCATTTTCAATCTGACATTTACGGAAACAAATATTTATTTCGCTTATTATCCTATCCAAAACATTTTTAACATAGATAGCTTTACTTGTAATGCTTATGATTATGATTGTTGGATATTTGAAGGAAGTTAACTTTGAAATCCAACTCTTACTATGAACTAAATATTAGATATTAGCGTATACTTACGTAAGCTGCTTTAATAAATTAATAAAGTGTAAAAGAAAGTAAAACAATGTGTATTGAATATATGTGTGGTTGTTCAAATGAAGTCCTCCGACTGACAACATTAGCCAAAAAAATAGAGTTTTGAACTGGGTTGCAGTTTCTTTTTATGCTCCTCTTTGAATCAGAAATCTCAACTAAACCAAACCATTCCCTCTTAAATAAACGTTAGTCTAATAGTGTACACCAACTTTTTATACCAACGATTTTCTTTAAATCGAGATATTTGTATTAAAGTATTGACTTTTGCCTATAACCTATGGTTCTTGCGATCTTTAATCCTCCACTTCGGCATATTTTACTTATCAATGTAATACCGCGACAAGTAGTAGTTATTCCAAGAAAAACTGAATATTAGTTTAAAATTGTTTCAATAGTTTACTAATAGACTTGACAAAAGCAATAAATTCAAGTTAGTGAAATGAAATTTTTGTAAACAAATTATTTTGTCAATAATTTAAGCTTTATTTTACTTAGAAATAGTTAAAAGGATAAAAGGTCATCATATCGAAATACTTCGAATGTTATGTAGCAACGTACTTATAATTGAATTACCGTTCGTGGAACTTCAGAAGCAGCACTTGTGTTGTGACTGAATTAACTCTCAACATCATTTGTTAAATTTTCCGTAAACTCAACATAAAACAATACTTGTCTCTTCTAAACTAATTTTTTGATTTACAAAGAGTTCTTCAAAATATTCAATTTGGAATTTGGTTCCTTTCAAAGTATGTATTTTAAAGGACTTAAGAGTTTATTTGTTTTCAGTGAATTCTCCTTTTTTGCAGAGTGATTGGAAGTTCTTCTGCTTAATATTAGCTTACACTGCTGGATTGGCAACTATAAAATATACTCTAGAAACCAACTCCACGTTCTAAAAGTTCATTTTATTTTTTGGCATTTATTTTGCAATTGTAAGTTTTATATACGTATGATTTTATAAAGAAGAAGCACAAAATATGTGTAACTTTTTTAACAAGTTGATCAAACTAGAAATCCATATAATACATAAACACCAAATTGGTTTTCATTATCATCAAAAGAGTAAAAATAAAATTACAGATGTAGTCCGAATGTGCTTGAGAATGTTCGGATTTCCGTTTAAGGCCTATACATTTGTACACTCATTGACGTGCGCTTTTGATCTTAATTTTCCATGGAATTTATTACCCTTCTTTGTGTATAACTTCGGGTCATCTAAGGAAGAAAATCAATCGTTTTTTCCTTTCTTGTTTATCAAAAGAATTTTAATGTTTATTTATATATATGCGCCCATTGAAATATATGCTAATTTAGCTATCACTTATAGTATGGTTGGACTTTTTATTCTAACGTTTCGTTTTACTGAATGTTTACAGTTTTTTACAAGGAGAGTTAACTTTAGTACATACATCAGAAAACTGGTATCAATGTTTGAAAATCCATCGTGGTATTCACCTAATATTAATATTTTACAACTATATCCATCGTAAAGTATTTCTACCTGTGCTTATCTTTGCTTTTATTATGTGCCTTTCTGGCTCAGCTTATATTTTGATATCAATATCCACAAATGTTCAATTTCTACCTTTATTTATATTTCTGAACTTATTTGCTGTTGGTGTGGTAGGTATACTTGTGAATTTTGTCTTTGCTGCTTTCCTTAATCAAATAAGTAAATCAACCTTAGCATTGTTCAAAAAGCGATTTGTTTCTGTAATGCTATTGGATGTTCATAAAAAATTCACCGATAGAATGTTTATAAGAAAATACGTAAGGTCTTTGTGTCCCCTAAAAAAATATTTTTTCATTCAAACTATTTTGATAGTTTAACTCCATTAGTACTGTTTAAGTTTTCTATACGAATTGCGCTCCAGCTTGCACTGGTTACCAAATAAAAATTACATATGCCAACCTTTCTTGAATTTCGTCATTTAGAATTTTATTTCGTATTCTGTAGAACCAAAGGATTTTATTTCGTCTAAGGTTTAATTAAATTTACATCCAAGCAACCACCTAAGTTTACGTAATATGTAATTGATATAATGTCATTTTATTAAATTCGGGCTACTATTAACATATTTTTTAAAACTTAACTTTTAAAATTTTAAATTTGAACTCTGCTAGCTCTAAAACCATATAATAACAGTAACTATCATCTTAAATTCAGAAACAGTGAGCTGTCCACTCGCATGTTCTATAGTTATAGCTGTAAAATATGATAAAATTACGATAGTCCATTTCAAAGAAAAAAAAGTTTACTTATCTGCATATCAAGCTAAGTTACACTGTAAATTGGCATCATGGTTGGGCATATCAGCGTTTACTTCTGCTTGCATGTACCAAATTATTTTTCATAGCATAGAATCATCGAAGGTTAATTGCCCTAGTCAGAAAATATTTAAACATATACCTTGCGGTATCATAACTTCAAGTCGATCAAAAATTTGTTACAACGCAACCTATTTTTTAAATAACGAACCTTTGAAAAAGAAAAGAAATGTTATTAAATTTTAGATAATAATCTGATTGTATAAAGCCTAAATTGGCGCAAACCTAAAAGCACACGGTCATAATTTATGTAGAGGTTTATAGTTATATGACTTAAATTTGACACGTGATTATTCCTAAGTAATGTCTTTCGCATATAACACTTTCCTGTTTGCTTACAAAAGTTGCTGAAAAAAGGCATATGCAATTAAGAGCCAATATCTGTAATATATAATTACATTACTTTACCAAGTTCCATTATCAATCAAAACTGCGATAAGGTTGCCATTTCTGGTTAAATTATTTCCGTCTATTGTGCTATTAAATGTATTTTTACTTCGTAGGGCTGCGGTCCTTTCAACCATTTATAACATTTTCTATTGACACGTAATTCCTTTTGGATAGGACTACCGTATTATACCCCCATAACTTGCAGTCTTGCAACACGTGATTTATTACATTACCAGTATTCCGTTAACTACGAATTGTCAGTATGCCACTAAAATAAGCTTTGCTCTCAAGCTAACATTCCGATTTCATTTCTTCTAACTGACAATTATAAAACTGATTATTGATCTCAAAGTGAAATATTTTATTTATATTTTTAAAGCTATTAGACGGCAAGACAGCTACGCTTGCAATACTTCAGGCGTGATTCAATCTTTCATAAAAATTTTAGCGTACCAAAAATCTATGCTAAAATGCTTATTAATAATTTTTATTGCACCTCTATATTTCACAAAACATTTTTATACACGTCAAGTACTTGATTCTCTATGGTTATTGATCAAGAGGTTTCCTTGTGCTACTTCTCTAGTATTCTAAGCAAGTACTAAAAGCAAACATGTTGATTTCCACAGGTCTCATTTACGATTTGGAAACGATTATCCAAAGTATTCAAAAGTGGAATTTAATTCCTTTGAAGTATCCTTACAAGGTGTATATTCAAAAAGAATCTGGAATTTATAATATTTCTTTTACTGGGAGATTTTTCAGAAGAGATTGGAAATGGTATTGCTTTATACTAACATACACCGCCGTACTGACAATTATAAAAACAATTTTCGAAAGCAAATCCACTTTGGAACGTTTTGTGTTATTTTTTGGAATATATTTTGCCATTTTGTTTCAAATAACAGTTTATTTCCATAAAAAATTAGGCCGCCAATTTGTCAACTTTTAAAATCAATTAATTAAACTGGAAGTTCGTATGTTATATATATTCAAACCAATCGTACCATTTAGAAATAGCAATACTACTCGTTTAGTAAAAACATGTTTCAAGTTATACGCATTTGCCCTAATTGCACATACTTTTGTGCATGCACTGACATCGGCAGTGATTCCAGAAGTTCCATGGAATATTTTACCATCACATGTTTCAAATTTAATTTCAAATAAGTCAGACTTCCAAATAAGTTTACCCATTATACTTTTGAAGCGAGTTGTGATTTTTGTTTATGTTTATGTGTCCATCAAAGTGATTGCCGATATGGCCATTACAAACTGCATGGTTACTATATTTATTCCAACGTTTTGTCTTACTATTTGTTTAAAGCAAATACAACGACAGTTAAAGTGTATAAGATCTAGTAAGAACTTAATTGAGTCTTTTAAAATGTATCGTCGAATTCAGTTGATTGTAATTTTATATAACGGCATATTTAGGAAAACTGTTGTTCCTGTTCTTATAATTGCAGGAATAATGTGTCTCTCTGGATCAGCCTATATTCTAATATCGGTGTCTACGAAGATGCATTTTACAGCAGCGCTTATTTTTCTAAACCTTTTTGTTGTTGGTTGTGCAAGCATATTAGTTTGTTATTATTTTGCTGGAATGTTGTACAAAATAAGTGGTTCAACAATAGGGTTATTTAAAACTGGTTTATTTTCTTGTGATTTCTTTTTGTTTAGTTATACGCTCACGGCGTTGGAAGATAAAGTGGCAAAACGAAAATGTATTCGAAAATGTGTTCGATCTCTTTGTACACTCAAAATTCGGTTTTTACATTCAAACTATTTTGATCGTTTGACGACGGTGGTATTGTTCAAATTTGCTATAAGGTTTGCTTTACAGCTAACATTGATACTAAATTGATAATAAAACATCAATATTGAAACTCTACACTTTTGGCAGTAGATATTGGATTAATTATTTCAGGAATACAAATAATATTTTATGATCTTTTTTAT
Organism: Entomobrya multifasciata; assembly: GCA_034693345.1. Classification (NCBI taxonomy): domain Eukaryota; kingdom Metazoa; phylum Arthropoda; class Collembola; order Entomobryomorpha; family Entomobryidae; genus Entomobrya; species Entomobrya multifasciata. Next base: position 4,790 of record JAQFXM010003032.1, on the reverse strand, counting down.
TTTTTAAAATAGTTAAACATTTAATAATAAAAATTAGCACAGATGTTTCTAGCAACTGCAAATTATGTATTTAAAGCTTCGTCATATTAAGAGTGACTAATTGTAGGTCTGCAGTGGCCTTTGAAATTTATTTAATTTGACTACTTGGTAATTTTGTTTTATTTGAAATACAGGTCAGCATTTACTTGATTTTTGAAAGTTCTAATTTTGAGTTGACCTTTTCTTGTTCAAACACCCCCCAACTAACGTGTAATTAAATAACATCACAATTATTTTTCCATTTAGAACTACTGAAATAAGTGTTGGTTATATACTCGTTCTATCAAATGATGTATTTCAGTAGCTTCTACCTTAATTATTAGTTTTACCATTATACAAAAGCAAATATTGATTTCACTGTTAAAATTTTGATTGAAGTGCGCAAATAAATCGGGCGATAATATAATAACATGTTCCTTGAGCCAAAAACCTTACTAATAATTTAAAATATTTTCCACTTCTCATATCGCATTTAATTCCTTTTCTGATAAAATAAGCGAACCATGTCACCACATAATGACTGTTATATACTTTCCCTGCCTTTTTTTAAATCAACCAGGCAATTATTAATTTACAGTTTGCCCTTCGAGGGCCGACAAAGTCGTTCCAGACTTTTCAGAAACCAGTATGTGGTCAATATTCAAGTAGTGCAGATGTCAAAAACGTTTCAAAATATTCTTCAATTTTCAGAAATGCTTATCTCTACAGGCCTCATTTTTGATTTGCAAAAAGTTCTCCGAAGTTTTCAAAGCTGGAATTTAGTTCCTTTGAAGTTCCCCCACAAACTATTCCTCCAACAGAAATCAAAAACTTACCGTTTTTCTGGCGATAACAGATTTTTACAAAGGGATTGGAAATACTACTGCTTTATTTTAACATATACCGCCATATTTGCCACCATTAAGGCTGTTTTAAACAGCAACTCAGCTTTGGAACGGTTTATGCTATTCTTTGCTATTTGTTTTGCTTGTATAAATATCACAGCAATTTGCTTTCATAAGCAAAATTGCAAACAATTTTGCAATTTTTTAAATCAACTAGTGAAACTAGAAGTTCGAATGGTAAATATCTATAAGCCGAGAATGCAATTGGACAGTTTAAATTCTACTCGTTTGGTTAAAATTTGTTTTAACTTATACGTATATGCCTTCAGAACACATATGATTGTACACGCCTTGACATCTGCAATTGATCCAAACTTTCCATGGAATATTTTACCATCAGTTCTTTTCAACTTTATTCCTGTAAACATGGAAAATCAAATATTTTTACCACTTGAAATTTTCAAACGAGTTGTCATTTTCGTTCACATTTATATTTCAATTAAAGTTTATGCAGATACCGCTATTACGAATAACATGATTAATCTCTTCGTTCCCACATTTTGTTTAACTCTGTGTTTAAAACATATTCAACGACAGTTACATTGTACATCTAAAAATTTATTTCAGTCTTTGAAAACTTATCGTGAAATACAGTTAATTTTAAATTCTTACAACTGCATACATCGTAAAGTTTTGTTTCCCGTTCTTATCATCGCAGGAATCATGTGTACTTCTGGGTCAGCATTTATTTTAATATCGGTTTCAAGACAAATGAACTTTACTGCTGTACTTATTTTTGTGAATTTATTTTTTGTTGGTGTTGCAAGTATATTAGTTTCATTTTATTTTGCAGCTTTGCTCTATAAAGTAAGTAATTCTACTATAACTTTATTCAAAAAGAGTTTAGTATACTGTGATATAGATGTTGCTGATAGTAATTTGTCACATTGTACAAACAAATTTACGGCTAAAAAGTTCCAAAGGAAGTTTATTCGATCGTTATGTACTCTAAAAATCCGGTTTCTACATTCAAACTTTTTTGACCGTTTGACGCCATTGGCATTGTTCAAGTTTTCGATAAGGTTTTCTCTTCAACTCGCTTTAATTATGAACTAAACTAATATTTCTTTTCATGCGATTAATAGCTTAAGTTTTTTTTGGTTTTTTAACAAGTCAAGCACGCACTTTGTTTTCCTTTGTATTCCTAATCCTAATCTAGTGATTTAATAAATACCCAACCTAGAAAAAAGGTTTTTAAACTTGTAAAAGCTGCTGTACGCGTGACAATTGGAGAGAAAAAGTAATGCCAAATTGGGTTTACTGTTTTGAAGCTTCAGGTTCGAGTTTTTGCCCTTTCAATATTGTATATTAAACGTATATAAGCAATGTTACGCAATTTCGGCTTAATTAATTAGTAATGTTTGAAGTCCTGTTATAAAACATATTACACGATATTTTTATTCATACATGTTGGATTCGGTTTTCTTACTATTTGTTAAGATTTTAAATTAAATACGATTGTAGCATTTGATCGCAAAATTATCATTAAATTGTAAATGAACCTAGTACATGACATAAGACTTTGTAAAATGGTGTGTCGCTGATGAAATGTCGGGAATCTCATGTCTAAACACGTTAACTGGACTTGTTATTACGAAACCAATGGATTGTATCACCCTAATATCGACAATTTGTTGGTATAACCATTATATTGAAATTGTTGTCCAAAACTGAGCAGAATGTTTTCTGTACATGTATGGATATCATTACAGAAGGTTTAATTCAATATCGTATAATGTGACACATGTCATTGGATTTAAGAATAAAATTAAGATAGCACTACTGATTTGGATTTGAGAATATTGAAATTATTGAAAACATGTCTAATAAAACGTGTTGTCGCTGGAGAAATTATATTATAAAGACGGTGAAAATACCGAACAACTTCTATCTAGTTTTACCGATTGGACGTTTAAAATTCACTCCATGACATAAAACATGATACGCAATAGAAAATTCAAGTCAAAATGAGAAATATGTAAAGAAAGTTGTAAAAGTTGTGGCATCAAGTGACAATCTCATGTAAATTTATTTCTATCTTCTTCGTTTTGACCCAACTATTTCTAAAATAAGCCCATTTCATGTTCTCAAGCTAGTATAATATCCCATAATTTCATGATTTTCTGAGATAACAAAAGGGTTTGTCAGCTATTTTAAACATATGTCTAGCTATATTTTACTAATCCAGTGTTATAACAAAGATAGGAAATTATTCAATGTTAAAAATAAATGTTTTCATCCGTTCTAATTATACAAAACCTCTCATTAAACGTCTTGTTTGATTTTGCTGAAACAATTATTATCCATGTACCTCTTTCATTTTGACAGTTTAAATCAATATAAATATATGTAGAACATGTCACTAGATCTTACGATAAAGACATTTTCCAAGAGTTCAAGAAGACATTTCAAGCCAGTTCAGTAGGACACCTTAAGTCAACAGAACTAAGCGGTTTACTGGAAACTTTTAAAAAATCAAAATCCATCCCAAAAAGTTTGTTTCCGAAAATTCATCATATCAAAAATACAATATTAAATATCCGTAATTTTCAAAAGCCATATATATTATTAGCCGTTTTAAATCAGCATTTTTAAGTACATACAGTTTTGAAAAAGAAACCCGTTTTCAACAATGTTAATTTCGACCAATCTAATAATCGAGCTTAAACACCTTTTATACATGATAAACAACTGGAACCTTCTTCCATTCCAGTACCCAATTCAAGTAACATTCCATTCTGGTCAACAACAATACCAATTTTCCGCAAATCAACACTTCATTAAACATCACTGGATATACCAATGTTTCATATTACTCCTTGCTTTTGTCATCGGAACATATCGAGCGCAAGCAGAAAGCGAGTCAATTTTCGATCAAATCACCATTTCGTTCTTTCCATACTTCGGGTTATACTACGCGGCCACCGTCTGCTTTCAAAAGTTTGAAGCTGCAAAGTTTTGCGAGTTCTTACAGCAACTCATCCGTTTTGATAAAAATTACAAAGAAAACAACCTTGACCAACGATATAAATGGAAAGATGACAAGGCAAGGAAAATTGTAACCTGGATTACAAAAATTGGCATAGTTTCGCTATTTAATCATAGTATTTTGTACTCCTTATCTTGTGCTTATGATCCTACTGTACCATGGAGCATTATGCCTGCTTCACTATTAACTTTGTTTTGCAATAATGATAAGTGTGGCATTCTAGGTAAAATATTTACAAGAATTCTTTTATTTCTGTATTCGTACGTAACGATGAAACTGATGGTCAATCTAGCCGCATACATTATTCTACTGAGTACTTTGATTCCAACGTTTTGTATTTATGCTTGTCTAAAATCTGTACAAATTCAGTTATCATTGGTAAAGCTTCGGTTGAATGGTATATTGCATAGTATTCAAATGTATAGACAGGTTCAATTACTAAGTGGTATGTATAATGCAATCCACAGGAATACACTATTGCCCGGAGAAATATTGTCAGCAATTTGTTGCTTTTGTATACCAGGGTTTATAGTTGTTACACGTTTAAGTCAGCTAGATTTTACGGCAACCCTGATTTTTAGTAATGCTACTAATGTGGCATTTTGTCTTATTATGGGATGCTTTCACTTCGCTGCACAGTTTAATGGAAAATCTGAAGTAGTTATTCTAAATTTTAGGAATAAGCTTGTTTTATTCAGCACTGGAGGAAAGATTTTGAGAACATATGTACGTGCACTGAGACCCTTAGGAATTCAGTTTCTAGGAAACTTTTTTGATAGGCTAACTCCAGTTGTGTTTCTAAAGTTTTCGGTGGATTGGTTAGTCCAGTTGGTACTCCTTGAAAAATAACCATATTCGATGGTATGATTAATTAAATA
>JAQFXM010003031.1:0-21921 GCA_034693345.1 Entomobrya multifasciata | reverse complement strand
TTGAAAGCTCCAAAATGTCAAAAATTTGACAATTTTTTATTTGACAATTATGATTTTGAAAATGTAACGGCCTACCGATAATATACCGATTACTGATTTTTTATAACTAGGTAATGTTTATAAGAACCTTGTAGACTATTGTATGAATACTGATAGATATTAAAGTGTTACCAATAAGGCTAATATCGCATCAAAATATTGTATGAGTGCTTTTCTACGTCGCCAAAAGTTTACTGTAACAATCTGAAGCCTGGTGAAAGTGATAATTGAAAATGAAAGTGTTACGTGAATGTAATGTCAAAACAGAATTAACGATATATTTATCCATTTACATTTGAATTTTCTTTGTATATAAGTTTTCAAGGTAAAAATAATTTACAAACTTTAAGTTTTTAAGTTGTCAGTATAAAAGTTTACGTTTTTAATGATGTGTTTATTGAATTTATATACTTTAAATAAATGTATTATTAGTATACTAATGTTTAGCAGGAGAGGTACATAAATTGTACAATTTTTTCTAAAGCTGCTCGTTATTTTTATATCATTCCATGTACAAAAGACTTTAATGTTACGTATCAATTCTGGAACGAATGTGCCCGAGATGGAAAAGGCTAGACCTTTCACAACGAGATTTTTGAAGAGGAGTATTAAATGTCAAGGAATCGTCAAATCAAATGATAGCGTGTTCTTCATTTCATGACAAACTAAAAATACTAATGGTTCAAGTGCATTCGACAAGATTCTAATTCCAGCATATACGTAATCCTAGGTATTACATGCAAACAAACTCTATAAAATATTTTCCTTCAAGTACCGTTGCATAAAATATACATGCATACTATACTTATCATTATCAATGAGATATTATCCTCATACTTTAAATCATAAATGTAAACGTTACACAAAACATTATTTACTTTTTTCTTTACTACACATCTCATCCCAAAAACAACTACGCTTTTAGATGTTTTCCTCTTGTCATTTCCCTCCCACTTTTATAAATAGTTTTCTATAACATAACATCCTTCATGTGATAAAGAATGTCAAAGACATCTCTATATGAACTTCAATCGTCTTTCTCTTTTTATTCCATTTAAACTCATACAAGTCCTATTTTTACCACAAGAGGTACTTAAAACAACAGGCTTTTTTCAATGGCAAAAGGTTGCTCACAAAAGTTTAACTGAGAGCAATGTGGAGAAATAATGCGAATATAATTCCCTCTTTTACTGTTATATGCACACACACGCGCGTTCCTCCTTTTCACCACCGCATTCACTAATGCTGACTAAACAGAGTGATAGGATCATCATCGTCATCTTCATAGACTCATCATCATTCCATATTACACATAATGATGAATGAACAAAAGCTTCTTCTTTCTCCCTCTTCTCTCTTGCCTGTCTAAAATAAGCAATTGCTGCTTCCACAACCTTTTTCACATAAAAAAAAAGATTTGACAAGGAGAACTGAATCTTCACTCTGCATTCACACTCATACCATACACAGCTCTCAACTCACATCATCTCAGCACGAGCAATTATGACGACGAAAGGAGCCAAAGGGAAGAGGATTTTGAAACTGCTTGTGTCATGCCTTCTTCTCCGTCGTCCTCTCTCTCTCACACTCTCCTCATTTCACTCATTTTTATCTCCCTCCTGAATTCGGCTTTTCCCTTACTCTTCCCCTCTCTCTCCTTTGCACTCGCACTACTTGAATAAATTTGAACTCCAACCGCAAAACGAATAATAATATTTCTCGATGAAAGTTGCCTCTTTTGAGAGAGAGGAGAAAACGTTTGTATTCTACTTTCACTTTCTCTCCTTTCACCATACCATTTATAATGCTGCTCCGCTGCCTTCAGCCAGCCAGCCTACTAGTGATTTGCATTCTCTTTAAGAAAGCAATAGGGTGTTTCCTAAGATGTTTTCTCATTATATTTCAGAAGGCCAAAAGACACATAAACGTACTTATTGTACACATACAAACGCAAAGCACATCTTTTTATCTGCACAGCATGTCAATATAAAAAATCTAACAAGTAAAACCCATACAATTTTACAGCTACACGCTATTAATGTTATTACTTATTACGATGCGATGATATTGATATAGTTGAAAAATATAGCAAACATACATATGTACCTACACAAGTAAATAATACATTTAAGCAGATATATATATATTTCAAGTATTGCAAATCAGCAGTGGCAGGGGTGTAAAATGCTATGAATGCAACTTGCTTTCTCAGCACACATGCCATGCCATGCTTATACATAGACAACTTGCTCATCATCATCTCCTTTTTCCATCTTCTCTTTATCCTTTGCTCATAACATCTATACAGTGGAAGATGATCATGATGATGGTGACGACCTACTCGCCAATTTCATGGAAAGAAACAGTGAACAGCAGCGGCAGTGGCAGCATCACAAGTTTACAAGTAGCGAAAACCCAACTCAACTCTATCACTACCAGAACAACTACTAGTTACTCTTTTTCTTCTCTATTTCTGCTTTTCTGTCAGTAAAACTTACACAACTAACCAAGCCAAGCCAACAGCAGCAGCAGGAGTTTGCGAGTCACATCACTTGATTCCAAAAAGGGAAGACATAGACTACTAGGTTCTACTAGAGCAGTTGTGAGAGTCAGTTGAAAACAAGTTTGCAACGAGATATCACACAAACACACTACTCTTCTCGCTCTATCTCTCTTTCGCACACGGAAAAAGGGAGCTGAACAAAGTAATAACAAAGTGAAAGAGGTAGGCCGGAACGAAAGTAAAAAGAATTATTATGTAGACCTTAAGCTTATTTTTTTCATGTTGGAAAAATTCACTATCATCGGGCTCGGAAAAAAACTGTATAATATGCATATGTACTAGTATTGCATTTGGTAGTGGTGGTGTGTAGTACGGTGTTATGTTTGTCTGTTTCTGTCAAAGTGGAAGAAAAAGGCAGACAGGTTCACTATTTTATTATGCTTTTCGAGAGTAAAGGAGAAAACCGATAGAGCAGAAGAGATTCCGAAGAAAACAATATCATTTTTATAATACGAAAAACAAGATAACGAAAGTTAGTTGACTTTGTTGTAAATCCTGCGTGTACCCTTAACAAAGAAGAACGAAAAAAAACTTGGGAAAAAAGGAGCAATGAAACTATGTGACAGAGTTTGAAAATAAAAAAGGAAAAACGCATTAAAGGGTGTCTAGCTACTTTTACTACCTATTATATATATCATTTTGAAAACAAAGTAGTGACAGTGTAGAGTGGAGCAGTGTGCCCGAACGGGTAAATATATATTTTATGCTGTTATTATGCTATGGGATGGATTTTGACATTTTTTCTTCAATTTTATTCGCATTCAGCTTCGTAAACAATATAATTGTGTCAAAATGAACATAATCGTATCTCTAATTCAGGTAAGAGCGATAAATTATAGTAAATATATTTCATTTTCGAGCAATCAACTGACAGTTCACTACAATCTCTTTTTACAATGAGTCCTTGAAGCATACATGGTTATTTCCTATTTATACAAATAAATGATAAATGTGTCATAACATAACTCAATAATAGGTTTACGTTGCGGGATATTTTGTTGTGCAAACTTACAATCTATGCTACATATACAATTACCTAAGCGCCACGTTTTTCTTCTCGATTCTACGTATTTACAAAACAGATGTCATATAACTTGTTTGAGTCTACAACAGCTTATATTTGTATCGGGAATACACAATTATATCTTTCATCATGCTTGATTTAGAAGAAAACAAGCAGACGAAAGCTTAGAATCTTGACGATGCAACGATTTATCAATCAGTTCAATATACATTGCTGAACAGCTAAACATGGCTAATATAACTAAAGAGGATATACATACATAACATTGTAATAGTCGGAGTAATGCACAATTATCTGAGAAGCCTTTCAGTAAAGGTTACACGTGAATGTCAGTCAATAGACTATAGAGTACCCAACATTTATAGAGTTGTTGTATGTCAAATATCCGGATTGGAAGTTATGTTTGCATGTAACTGCGCTTTTGTTTATTGCTACAACCAATCTTTTTTGATCTTCTAAAGGAAGCATTTTGATGTGTAAAAAGCGAAATGCGTTCTAAGCCTGAGCTCTTCAATAACTTAAGTACAAGTAGTAGTTCAAGTAGTTTTTAAATGAGGTGCTTGATGTTTCGATATATATTTGTGACATTAAACATGCTATGTGAGATAAGAGATGTGTGTATACATTTCACTTATAGCCGTAAACTAAGCTAAATCCATCAGTCGAATTTTTATCCCTGCTCAACATATCTTTCCTTTCATCCTAACTTTATCCTATCCTATTCCGGTTCATCTAGCATAATGCACATGCTTAAAACAAAAATAAATAAATACATGCAACATCAAGAAAAACAAAAACTGCAGACCTCTCGGGACTGACAGATTTGACAGGAGGAAAAAACAAAAACTTAGCCAGTAAAGAATATGTCTCCCTCTCCACATCTATTTGTCAGAGAGAAAATATATAGTGCAGATTGGCCTGTGGTGTGTCCATTAAAAATCACATTATCAAACGAAAATGGGAAAACACTAATTTGCTAAAATAACATCGTACATGGTAGTAATAATGAATGAGGGAGTAATAAAATAACAGCAGCCAAAAAAGAGTTCTTTCAGCTTTCTCGAAACCAGATAGACATCATTCGAGCGAGAGAAAAATAGCAGACATTTTGGCCTATTAAAAATCTAATGCTTAGAGGATGAGGGAGCAGACAGCAGACTTGGACTGAAGGTTGTTCCTCCATGCCCACAACAATCAACATTAATTTCATCGTTGTGGCGTTACCCATTCGAATGAGTGACTTCCATACAAAAAATAGATGTAGTGAAGCGCGATGCATAGTGACTCACACCCGAACTGTGTGGTACACCAAGGAAAAGGATTAATACATAAATTAAGGGTGCCCATTAAAGTGCTAAATAACAAAATTCTACGCTGCGATACACAAAACACAAAAACATGCCAGCCTATCACATAATCAAACAACTTTTCGTTCATTGGAACATAGACCAGTGAAGAATGAATGGATGGATGTAGAAGCGTAATACATTGTTGAAGACTACTCAAGCTGAAAATCATTTGAAAATTGCGTACACTTTGCGCACACGGGAAATGTGAAAGTATTTATGTACGTGTGGGTGAGTGATGTTATGGCATGCTGTTTTATACACATTGCAGATGGTATTTTCAATTGAGATGGGCTATGCATCAGCATTACATATTATTTACTTGGATAAAAACGGCTACAAAAGTAATCATGTCCATTTTATATGGGATAATAACAGTTTCCTAATCCAGAATCCACATATTTATTACGAAGAGATAAGGATATTACATTGCAGCTTCTGAATAAAGTTATCGCATTTTATAATCTAAACATAAAAATACAAAAGCATATATTTTATGCATGGGTCTAGATCAGTCATTCTACTCACATGTTGGTTTTACTTCTACATAGTGTCATGATATGCCTGTCGTGTCATTCTAAATACCGTTTTCATATCTCCTCGAGCAAAACACAACTCAGCTTTTAGTGAAAAGCCACCAGAGACAGGGGATATATAGAATGGTAATAGTAATGGAAAGATGTAGTGGTAGAGGGAAATGAGATAAAGATATTTTATTGGGGAAAGTAAAGTAAGCAAAAGAAAAATAAACATTGAAGTTCGTAACGGGAATGTACACATGTATACACAGCAAAATTCTTGTTGTACCTATTGTTTTTTGATGACGATGATTATTATGATGATCCAGCAAAATATAAAAGATAGAACTCAAAACATTTAGCCATATCGATGGATTTTATTTATTACTTTCTCACTGCCTTGCAAACATTTTATGCTACAGCCTCGACGTAAACCCTGGGTTTCATAAAATTTTATGTGGAGGCGGTCAATAGCCTTCCTGTACAACAAAGTTTATTTGAGGATATACAATTGTAAAAGTTATGCTTAAAACGCACTTTTCCACAGAAATTCAGTCATAAAATTGTAACACATCCGTACATAAAACGTACCTATCTTATAATCCATTAAATGTGCTAATTCCGCTCTATGAGCCACAAGGCATCCACGTGAATCCATTTAATTTTAATGTACATATACACGAGAAAACCTCGCCATCAGTGTATCAACAGTTATTTGATTTTGAATTAAAGTCATTAATTTTTCTTCTGGTTCTGCTGTCCGTTAAAACAAATCCCTTCGTCGTAGTAAACCTAGAAATCAATGTACATCAAGGCAAAGCTAAAGGCACATGATAATGAAACGCCTAAAAGCACAGCCCATTAAGCTTCACAGTAAATTCCGTGATGTTTTTGTATTGACAATGGTTGTGGTGATATTTGTGATCTGTACTAATGTTGTATAGATAAATTAAACTAATGCGTTATTTTATCCCACGGAATCAAGAGATATACTCATTTATTTTTTGTACATCTAAGGCAAGCTTAAGTAGAAGGGATAAAATAAAAGCAGAAAATACAACAACAGCATTAAACATAACTTTTGTTATTGTTCGATGAACAGAGAGTGAAACATATGCATTGAAAAATGTAATCTGTCACATGACTAACTAGACAGGAAAAAAGAAGAGAGAAGACAGCGAAATAAGCTTGGGTTGAGTTGTATTTGTGTATGAGAGAGGAGGGTTAAAAGAGAAAAGAGCTAAAGTGGCGACCAACAGTTAGTTGACATGACCAGCGTACATTATTTTTTTGTATTTTTGCACAACATGGTTATTTTTGTACTCACGCCATGCTGTTGAGTGAAGTGAGTGCTTTCGTGGATCTGCTGGATACAATAACAAAAAAATACACACTTGTAGTATAGTGCTTTGCGATTATGATAAAAACACATATAAGTGCAAGTGCTGCTGAGGCATACATGATGTATGAATGTATGTTATGAAAAACTGAAATGTGGAATGTGGAGAAAAGACGTACATAGGGAACGTACTCATAAAAACACACTGATACGATACTATAGTATGTTTTCCCTTGCCAATGCTACATTTACATCTGTTCACATTCACACTTTTGACTTTCGTTTTCGTTCTTCTACGATTTATATGGAACTGCCTTGTTGCAACGAAATGACAAATTCCTTTTACCAACAACACGCTGTTGTCTCCTTATTTACAAATGGCAGAGATTTTTACTTTTCATTCTTTCTTTAGATGGATTTCATATGGACTTGACTGATTTTTCATGCATAACCCACTTGCACTTAATAGGAAAACTCACCCAATGAACTACATTTTTATATGATACTCACAAAACCATTGGAGAAAAATTTCAAATAATAGAAACCTGTTTTCAAGTACTACAATTTCCGACCGAGTTAAATCATCGATATGTATACTTTCAACATATGGAATCAAGTCTCAATTTCAGATGTATACAAGTTAAGAAATACTTGGATTTATATAAGATTGGGAGAAAGTTATAACAGGTGCAATTCTCCATTTTCATATAACATACATATATATGTTCATACATTGCTATAAAAATCTTGTTTGCGAGTGAATACTAAAATACGTTTCTTCATTGGATATCAGGTTTTGCGTTGTAATAAAATCACTGATTTTTTGACGTCTTTTTAACCTAGTTCCTTTTATTTGGGCAAAGTCTCTTTCTGAGACCTTTATACTTATTGTTTCTATTGGGTAAAGAAACAGTAAATGATAATAATACACTGGAAAACTTTGAGACAATTTATTTCATTGAAAGCAATTACTGTAACGACAGAATCAAATATTATTTAGAAACATTTGATGCGTTCGTTTTTACAAACTGGAAGGTTCGAAATGAAAAACAAGCATATCACTTCTTGCCAAAATAAAAGAGATCAAGCACATGACGCATTATAAATTCCATAAAAGTATTAATATTTGTAGCAGGAGTGGTTTTTGTATATATAACATTGAGAGCATGAAGTTGAATAACATTCCTACGAAAACCCACAGAAATTATATGATGTAGAATAGTAAAACTCTACTTTGTTCTCATTCTCAGTAAAAGTAGTTTTTTAATACTTACAACTGCGTGTTTGAGGATGTTTCATGGAAAAGCTGCCAATATAAAATACACATAGGTAATACAGAGAAATGGATAAAAAGTGATCGTGATGAATTACAGCCTTCACTATTTTTACTTTCACCTATTCATCTAGTGAAAGCAGCGTTCTCAGAAGTCGTAAAAGTTGTATATGTTTATGAAAAGCGATACATTTCCAATGTAACATGTAGTTGAAGCCAAAAAAATATTCACTTATAATATTTTACTTTTGATATGCATGCACGTATAAAAAAGTTTTTTTTTTACTAAGAAATAGCTAAATATTTTTTTACATTTTTAATAATTATGCGTACGATTAAGATAACTACTACACTCGTTAAAACTTCAAAAGTAAAGACATTCAAAAATAGATAAAATTATAGTATCAAAATTCCATCCATTCGCATTCACCATTGCCCACTGTTCTGTATAAAGCTTAAAGTAAAAGCCAACAGCTTATCTCCTACTTTCACTCGCCATTTAGCACGTCGTCGTGTATAATTTAATGTTCTTGGAAGTTGTCTGTTAAAAAAAGATGTAAGGATTTCTTAAGCCAGTACAAATACAGACCTGCTATCATCATTGCCACATCTTCTTCTAAAAGAAGTGAATTGGTATTAATTGTGTATAGGTAATGCAAAGCCTGAAAATGAAAGTTTCTTATTTTTTCTCCTTTCTTACAATTTACTACACAACTTCTTTCTGAGTAGTACCATCGACCGATACCGATATGTCGCACGAAGAGAAAAGGCACTGAAGATTTTACTGCTTTGGCACAGATTGATTATTACAGTAATTACGACAAATCGTATCCGCCAAGTTGACTCGAAGTTATATTTTCTTGACAGCTTACAACTGTATTTTACCAACACACATAATAACAAACTAAAACTGGTATCCATGTCTGAAATAGCCAAATATGCATACTCAACCAAACTATAAAGTTTTAGGCTAGTAAGTTTATATACATTACATCTTATTTCTGCCAAATCCATCCATGATGAGAGATGTGACTCTTTTTGGTATTGACTTGAATTTCGTGTGTGTGTTTATGAGCGTGAGCGTGCGAGCAAGTACTCCTCTATTTTTTATAATCGTCATCCGCTTGTTGTGCCCATGTCTTGCTCTTAATAACTGCCACAGACGCATTTACTGAGCCGGATAGACTTCCTTTTTGGTTGTCTTGCTTCTAGGTATTTCGTAACAGGCAGAAAAGAGAGAAGAAGAGAAGCTTAAATACTTTTGAAAGCCTTTTTGGATGGATGGATGGTAGTATAAAAGTACGAAAGAAGCTTACAAAAGTCTTTAGTAGTCAGTCACTCACTCGCCACCACCATCACTACATTGCTAGCATAGTTAAGTGCGCTTGTGGTGGAAGTAGTGTTCATAGTCTATAAAGTCTACATACAATATATAGCCCATATATGCAGAATAACGGCTATATGTGCTGGACTCAACATTATGTAATATATCTCCATGTCTGTATCGTATGATTATATTGTTATTTTTATTACCAAGTACAGTTATATGACTGACCTATGCATAAAATGCGTGTTTTCTACAAAGTTAGGTATCTGATGTAGCTATCCATTCATATTACACCTCCAATATAGTATTTTGACTAGTGATACTGCTATTTTGCTTAAGCGCTCTCATATACTAAACTCTGTTATCTTCATGATTCACTTGTATGCAGTTTCGGCATGCCTGAGTGAGGGCAAAGTACACATGTATAACGCAACGCTACACAAACCCTTTTGTTCATAAAGAGTTAGTGGAACTCGTAATTTGTTCTTCCTGAATTGGATTGCATCGCACAGTTACATCTCTAGCACTTAAATTCATTCGTTTTCACGTAGCTTTAGTGGTATATATTTCATGGAACGTTGCTTGTATTTCGTAGTCCAGTTATCTTTTGTATGCAAGCCCATCAGGCAAAATTAAGACTTGTACTTATGTAGACCTAAATAAACTAGGAAGATGATGTTGATGGAAATGAACAGTTCTAATGAATTTTGCTCGAGTGCGACAAAATAATAAACGAGAATATATGGTTTACAGGAACCAAGCTTCCTCCTACAATAGACAAGACTAGTCACTAGTCGCAAATGACAATGAATACATACATAAGTAATAAGTATTATACTTTAATTATGTCTGGCTGGATTGGATATGTTGACACATAAACATATATATTTACCCTTAATACGGATCGATGGGAATGATTGTTATTTATTTTATTACTTTAACAGTATTAAAAATTCTAGTTTCTTTCTGTTGAACAGTTACTAAAATACAACCCAACTGACAGCACAATTTCCTTGTAAAGTAAAGTACGATCGAAGAAAGTGCAAGAATGTTCAATTTATTCAAGAATATGTTGTTTACCATTTGCTGTCTTTTTACTAATAGGTTATGCATAGTGAATTAGAGAAACTCGAAATGAATTTAACAATGAAGTACTCCTTTGTATACGCCAACGCCAAGAAGTAACATATATCCTATTAAAATTACATCTCACTCACATACAAGCCTTCCATTCCATTCGGTTTAAGAACGTTAAGTTAAATTGTGACCACCCACCAGCACATTCTTAGAAATAAGTTCCTTTTGGGCATAGAATTTTTAACAACCATATTTACGACGTCTATGATACGTGCTTAAATACATTTATGTATGTACATTGCATAATAGATGTATTCATTATGTTTTATGTCGGTTGGCAGATGTATATTTTTAGCTCCCTGCTGACTTTCTGTCACAAATACAAACGCTCAAATGAACTTTTTAAAAAGTTCTTCTTTCTGATTCTATTGTACTGCTTGAGTATATGCAATACTTGATTCTACTTTCTTGGATGCTACTACTGCCACTACATAGTTTTTGTCATGCCATCATCATCGCCGCATCATGATATCCGCTTGTCGAAGAAATGCTCGAGAATTTTGTTCGCAACGATGGAAAATCGATTTCATTATTATTATTTTTAAGGAGTCTCACACTTTCCTCCTTTTTTCTCTTTCAACGGACGTGTTCATGTATACTTTACTGATTTCCTCAGAACTACTCTTGTTACAAACGATACAGTCACAGTCACAAATGTTGAGTTTGAGTCACAGGATGTAAGAAGGCTTGAACGAAATGTAATGTAAGTAGTTGGATTCATCATTCGCAGAAATTTCCTCCAATTTTTATAAATAAGCGTGTAGTCGTCGAGGGAGTTGTGTTTTTTACGCAATAGACTTCGTGGAATTCAGTTTAGATAGATGATTCCAATGGCAATGGCTAACACAAAAAAACAGCGATGCGATGTGATGAAAATACAATTCTCTCTGCAGAGTTACTTTAGTAGTCATCATCCAAAAGCATCGAATATATCGTATTACATTACATCCAAAACATCCTATATCCATAAAATATAAAGTTTAACCTATCTACACTTTATGTTTCAAGCAAGGCAAGGCAGTCTGTATAATAAAGTATTCTAGTTGTTTTATAGATTAGAAGCTTCTAAGCTGATGTGATGTGCCACGTGAAACTACGAAACTCGCTTTCTTTTCACATTCACATCTCTCTGATGCACGTATCATACATGTTATCCACGTTTCCCTCACGCAGTTCTCAATTTATATTGTTGCAAAATAATAGTGCGTACATTCATATAACACGAGTCGTTATTCGTTATACATTAGATGTTTTTCTGCACTATACACTATACACATAAAATACATTCACGATATTATGTATATTTTCTTTATAGCTATTCTAAAAAGTTGGTAAAAGTGAACTTTTGGGGTTACAGAAAGACTAGAAGGTAGAAAGTGGCTAGTGTAATAATATGTAACATGGCTCGGATGGCTGCTATTTCGTTAGAATGAGTAGCTTATAAATATAACGTAACGACGACATCACAGAAGGATTTTTTAGATAAAAAAGATTATACATAATAGTAACATAGAAGGTAATAGTAGATGTATATATGTACATGTGTGTGCGTGCGTTTGGTTCAGTTCAGCCTTTTTCCACTAAAACCAGTTTTATGGATGAAAATACTCTTGTGCTACGACTACTCCTACTACAACTACAACTACCACACACGGCGAAAAAGAAGAGAAAATACTTTTGCGCGAGTTTTGTTCTCGCTCAACGGGAAACATTACTTGAGCTGAGCTGAGCAGCTACAATGGTTAAAATGCGCTGCTCGCTTTTCTCCCATCCCGCTCTCTGCTGTCTTCGCTTCAGTCTAGTGTTAACTCAAAAAGAAAAGATTCATTCGCAAAAAAACGCAATCCCATACATACGTGTGCTCACATAAAATGAACGTGTGTTTTATTTCTTATATTACTTCGTTTTGGGGAAAGTTGGTTGTGTTGTTTTGTTGTTGAGTTTGAGGGGGAGAGAGAAAGAAAAAGCGTCTTTTTACGACTTATGAGGAGGGAAAAGAAGTAATAAGGACAATCGAAGAAAGAAAAAGGATGACTCGGATGACTTACTCATGTTCCATAGACACATGCTTATAAGTTTCTCTCTGGCTTTCTCCTCTTCTCTGTGTTGGTATTGTTTTATTCCAAAATTCTAGCTTGTAGTTCACGTGTCTGTACAAGAATGAGAGGGAATTTAGATTGAATGCGCACACAAACTTTCCGCTGGTAACTTGATGGCTGTCTGTTTTGATAAAATACGTGCCAAAAAAGAAATCTATATCAATGTGGAAACTAGTACTATGAGTTTTCTTACCTCTCCTCCAAGTCTTCTCAAATGACAAGAATTGGTTTTTGGATATGTGAGCAAAGCCAAAAAGAGAAATATTTTTGACTAGTGTGTTCCAGCTAGAGTAACTAACTGTAGTTCCACTTAAGCAAACAACTTAATCAATTAAGAATATTTTCTCCTGAGTCCACTAGGAAGAGTTTCTAATATGCTGTCTAGTTTTCTAAAAGGCATCAAATTGTATAAAAGTAAGATATATTTTCTTTTCCTCTTTTGCAAAAAGTTTACTTGCAGAGAGTTTACAACATTTTGAAGAAGTTGTTTAATAGGAAGGGTTAGCTAGAAGAAAATGATGATATTTTCAAACAAATTCGAACAAATTGTGTGACAGAGAAGGAGAACTCATCTACTTTACTCTCAAAATAAAGTTATGTGATGAAAGACAGACATTACTAAGGAAGATAACAATTCCTGCTCGCGAAAAGTCTGCAGTAGTTTATAAAAGTCCTCATTTCGTGAGAGAAGTAAACTTAAAGTTTCATAAGAACGCTCAAAATGAAGAGCTATCCGATCTATTTATTTACATAACATAACTGTAAAACTGAAAGTGTGTTAAAAAGTACATACACAATTGTACAACGATCTAAAAGAAGCTTTCTCTATGTTTAAATTTACAGCATTGCAGCAAACCATATATACTACATACGGTAGTTTTATTGTCAACATTTCATCAGCAAATCATCACAGAAGAGCTACTAGTTATTATCCATGTTTTTTGGCATTCTGTTTTTGTGCTTGCAGACAAGTATATTATGTGTAAGTCAATATTTGAGCATAAAATAATGGAATCTCCGAGTCTGACTCTGTCTATTCTACTTTAGTTAGTAGAGTAGTGAGAGGGTAACAAGCGTATATAACAATTTAACGACTTCTCTCTGAATGTAGTAAAAAAACCTTAAAAGTAGGTCATGATAATAATAAAAACTGGTAAAAAAACACAAAATGATTTCAACTTTTGATGTTGGTGCTGCTGGAAAATGACCAGAAAACATGACCAAAAATACCATATCACACCCAACGACTAGTTCTCTGGTACCGTCAAAAATACAAAATGTCATCAACAAAAATGTACTTTACTCGTGTAACTTTGCTGTATATTTCATTTAGAATTTTTTAGTCTTTTGTCTTTTTCTACAGAAGCTGTTGCTGCTGATGATGGGGTAGGGTATGGGTAGATGCGGTAAGGAAAAGTTAGAGTTTTGCAACTTACTGTTAACTTGTCATTTAAAACACATGACACGTAATCATGTTCATTGTGCACCCAGAATGCGCACATATGTATGTACATCTCATCTTCTATTTTCTACGCCGTATGTTCCGTCCGTGAAATGAATTATGTTTTGGATGAGCTAAGAGTAGAAAGTATTGTAAAAACATAATAAGGAGACAAGTAGTCAACAGCAGAGACTCATACTGTAAAAAAATAAGATAAGATTCTCGATGAATCTTAGTTGGGGGCTGGTTAGAAGATAGAAAAGAGGAAGGAAAGGAAGATGAAATCAAAAGGAAAAAGATTACTTTTTTTGTAAGAGAGAGAAGTGGCTTTTGGAATAAAAGGATAGTCTTCTTTTTCTCATCTTTTTCATCTGTTCATTTTCCTTGTTCATTGATTTCTTCCTGTAATCTCCTTCTTCCCAGTCCCTTCCCTCAAGTCTCTTTGGCTCCTTTGCGGTTGATTAAAGATGAGAAAAAGAGAGAGGGAGAGGATATGGTGCTCCACGGTGAATGAAGTACCTTTACTGCAGGATGAATGGCTCCACACAATAATAAAATCTTGGAATGAATAAAGGTATTATGATTACCTTCACCATAACTGTAACCAACCAAGTACGTCACGTCGTCATCCATCCTAAGAAAATACTTACAAGAGAAAACATTCACAATACAATGTACATATTATGCATACGACTTTCTCTTATTTCCATTTTTATATGCAAGTGCTGTACATAATATTAGACGTGCATTTCATACACATTCATATATATTGCATCACATTGCATTGCCTGTGTCCTTATTCAAATTCATCCACAGAGTACCCATGTGCTTTTTATTGTAAATAAAAAAATGTCTTCTGAGAGCAAAACATAAAATACATATATTCATTTCATATACAACTTTCCATTATTTCATAATTTTTTCCATGATGATGACTTATGCTCAATAAAAAGTGCCTCTTTCGGGTTTGCATTCTTGCAAAGGAATTGCAACAAAAAAGGAGCAGTAAAGCTTTCTCCTTTCACTTCTTCTGTTGCAGTAATAATGTCCCATTTACTCACTTGTGTGAACGTAACGTTATGTGTGTGTGGTAGTGCAAATTACTTTTCATTCCATTCCCTTTTGATGCTTCTTCCCCACCACAGGAGTTCACAAATCTGTGTTCACCATCCTTCCCCTCCTCCACAAAAAGCCATGCCATACCACACACAGCCATTGAGGTAATGATGATACTTTTTATATCTTCCTTCTCTATCGTCGACGTCGTCGACATCAGACCCCACACACACACACCTGTACCTGCTAAAAAGCCATATTATACACTTTCAGTGTTCTTTTCTAGAAAAAAATTTAAAAAGCGAAAAATGTTACAGTTTTTACTCTTATCCTACTTTACTCACACTAACTTTTTTACAGGAAAGACGCATTACCTAATATGTACTTATACTACGCGTTATACGTTTCATTTGGTTTTTGAAATGAGCGACCTCACAGCTCACACACAAGGCCAGTGGTAAGATAAGTGCAAAGTTTCATTGTGTTTTATAGGGAACATTACAAACCCATAAAAGCAGGCGTGTACGTAGTTATAATAATATTTAAAGGATCCTTCCTCTCTTTTATGTTTTAATGCATTATTCCACGGATACATTATAAATACGCAAACACACCCACATTTTCCCATTCCTATCCAAACTCAAACTCAAACCACTAAAGCATTCTTTGTCAGTAAAAGTTTAATCGTGGTGTTGATAGCTTCTTATATCATGTATAATATTTAGAGGAAATGTGCCATAACTTGAGTTCCTTTTCCTTTGTAAACCTTAACGCAGCTTATGTCGAAGTTAAAGTGATAGCACACTGTATATAAGGGTTTATGATATGATAGAATGGAATATATATGGATTGTTGAAAAAATATTTTAACACTAAGCACACATGGTCACACATAATCATCCCTACTACCACGAACACATGTGTTACCGACTACGAATATGTTTCCAGATACAAAGTGGCAATAGCTTCTTGTTGTCGTCCATATCGCCATCGTCAATATCAGTATACTTTCACATTATGTTTTTTTGCATCCTTTTGCATGAATACCATAATGCTACCACTCTAATGTATTAAATGTAGAGCAAATTGAAGAGGGGAACAGCTGCAAATTATGAGCTTCTTTGTAACTTCTGAAAGTATTTTCACAGTCATAAATTAACCGAAAAATTTTATACACTCTCAAGAACAGAAGCAAAAAGCTTACTCACAAAGAGATAGAGTATGGAAGAAATCTCTTGTGAAACTCAAATAAACATCCTCCCACACAAGCACACACTTTCATAATAGAGGACAACAGATTTACTTAAAACTTTTCGTTTATGCTCTAGTAAGGTGGGTATGGTGAAAAGCATGTGGATATGCGCATATTACACAAAAAGCAATGTTGTGAAACCTTGTTGATGGACGGTGGTATTTTGTTCCTCTTGTTGCCGATTAAGGATTAGGTAACTTTTAAGTAGCAAGCGGAAGCAAAACAGTGTAGAGTTTGTTTCTAAACTCAACACGGCAATTTCTTCTAAAAAGTATAAAAATGGGATTGCTTTTACTTCAAACTAAAAGTGCTTCAATGTTTTAATAGTAAAAAGTTGGAATTATTGTTGCAAAATTTATAACGTTGCGTTAAAAAATAACAACCTGTAATTTTTTACAAAAACAACTAACACAATCCGAGCTACATAAAAATAGAAGATTTTCGTACACCATCTACGCTGTATCTTTTGTATTGATTTTATTTCGACCAGTTGTATTTTATTCTATTACGCAATAAATTTCACAAAAAGCAAAAGCTTCTAATGTTTTTTGCATAGCAAAAGGAATTATATACATGTCAGGATGCGCAACAACCTCTCTGGATATACATGGTATATAGAAGTTAGTATTATTTTCTGTGCGTACACAGAAGATCCACTCAATATTATTATGACTTGCCACTTGAAAGCTTTATTATTTTGTTGAATCAGTAACACCCAATCAGCAACACTTATGTAATATAACATGCACAATTCACTGTGTTAGGCTAGTTAAACTTGTCTTCATCTTTATAGGATTAGTGATGATCTACTTGGTTATTATGAAATGAAAGGGTTAGTTCACAAGTTCCTTTTTGCTTGCCAAGCAAACATGTTATTATTGAATGAGTTTTATTTTTCTCCATCCGCGGGGAAACTTTCATTCAAGAGTAACATCCACAAGCAAAGGATCGGATAGTCGAGTAGAACAAATACTCAAAGGAGAGGTTTCTTTTTTTCACACGTACTCCTTGACGCTTTCACTCGGTTTTTTGTGTTAACATTGCTGGATTTACAGTTTCTCCACTGCCATGGTCAAACCATCACTTTTGTAACTTGTACTAGACTAGTAGAACAAGCAATGAAAGAGAAAGTTGAAAGTATACTTGGTATGCCATAAAATAAGATGGAGGAAAAGTCTTAGGCTACAATGACAATCATTCATTCAAAATTCATTTAGTTTCACACTTACCTAAAATCACTACTCTAAACTTTTACTTCTTGGTATACTACGTCTTGTGACAGAATAAATATGAAAATAACATACTGGTCTGATTTTTATCGAGTTTTTTGTTTGTGATGCGAACGTGATGTAAGGACTTTTAAAATGAAAGTCATAACAATTTCTAATAAGCATTGAACATTTAACCAAAGTACCATAACAAGGCTATAGGTATAATTTTTTATTTCATAAGATCATTTTTCAAGGAATGACAAAAATTATAAGTTATAAGCTTCTCCACATACATGAATACAAAGCCATAATAAGCCATGTGATAGAAAAATCAGATGACTATTTTAAAACTTGTTCTGAAACTAATTTTATTATATTTGGACCATTTAGCATGTTGTCTGTAGCCGTAAGGGACAAAAAATGCTGAAGAAAAAAAACATTGACTTGAAAGAGTAATGGTAAAAAGTTCATGTTAGTCTGACAGGAAAAATGTAAGTTTGGGAATTTATTTTTTCATCTAGAAAAGTACCTTAATATTACAACATGGGAGTACAATAGCAAGTTGCACTTTCTCCTTATCAGCTTTTGTGCTCCATACAAACCAAGTTTTCTTTTGAAAAGGAAAAGAAAGTAAACTACATTGAAGCCCGGTTACGATTCGCTTTCACATCGCATTTGGATCAAGTAACCTGAAAATGGTAGGCTCGTTACAGCAAAATCGGATTTAGGAAGTAAGTGTATGTATGTATGTATATACGTATGAATATAGTCGCATTATGTCAATAAATGGGTTATATTGTGTATCCTGAAATATACAAAGATTTCGGTCAAACATATGGAAAAAACCAAGACTGTCCGTTACACGCTCCACAATCCGAATATGACAAAAGCTGTTACCTTTAAGTATTATGTTATGTTAGTGGGACGCATCTTCTTGTCTTCTGGAAAAGTCGTTCTTTCTACTTGAGTGAAAATACAATATTTATAATGTATATATTTGTCGAGATATCACCATATACATACATAATGCATGCGCCTGTCTCTCGCTTAATATTTCAAAATGAAAATATTATACTGATGCAGAAATAGATTGCCCCAAAACTATCATATTTACAGACTCTATAGAAGTCATTGCAATGGCTGGACAAAAATGGAACTTAGCTTTTTTAAAGTTTTATTTTTCTAGTCTACTACTTCTTTTCCCATTCGCCCACCAATGTCACACAATATAATCTGATTTAGGCTAAGGCTAACAAGGGAGCCCTTGTAAATGCCTTAAAATTTCTGTATAGTTTTTATTGAACTGTAAATTGAAATCATATTTGAACACAATTTTGGATTGTTTTGGAATTTGAATGTATGAAAAATTAAATGTGAATTGATTGCTAAGTTTGGAAAATGTGTGTATTTGTTTGATTAACTAAATTGTATCAAGGTATAAAAGTTCGTATAAATAATAGATTAGCTTGCTTTAGATAATTCACAACCAGAACCAGACACATGGTTTGTTTTCCTCGTCAGAGTATGGAAAATTATTGTAAAGATTCATTCATTTTTTCATGCTGGTAAAAGTAGAGCACTGAAGACTTTACTTGGCTGAAATTCTTATTTATTTCCTTTTGACAAACCATAAAGATGTAAAAAAGAAAGGATTTAACGTTATGTCCATCAAATAATATTCATATTATACATATGCACTTAAGTAGACTCATCCAAACCTTCTACATTTTTAAACCTACTAAATCCGTATTTTGATTCATTCTTTCCACACTTACTGTTTTCTTTGGAACGGAATGCAAAATGGACTTTAGCTGTAATATGTAAAACTTTACCACAGAGCTTTTCCTACGTATTTGTCCAAAAGTGCCAAGGAACTCAGTATTTTCAGAACTTACTCACTCAGTAAGTATATTTTCACCTACATACTTTCTTCTATGGAATAAATGCAACAAGATGGCTGGAAATGAATATGCCAGAATGGAATTTTATGAGAAAGCATAAACCATATGCATATTTTGATGATAACTAATTTTTTTCTTAAATTTATCTATGGCCCTGCCCACAGCAAGCTTTAAGGAGGCAAGCATTCGAAATGACACCGTTTATAAATCATGCAACTAAGCACTTTATGAAAAGAATTTTTGGAATAGGTAGAAAAGGACATTCCGACGCTAGTTTGTCTATAAGGGCGTTTCTCGAAAAACTTTTTTTTCAAATTGTATTAAGTTTCAACTGCGTAGTAAAAATACGAATGGTACGTGTAGTACACTTTGAATAGGTGAGTTCCTCCAAAGTACATACGGAGTTCTTAAGTAGTGAGAGTAGCAAGCGTGATGAAATCTGTGGAAACCTGTAATTTTTGAACGTGGCTTTATTGCTGTTTGATAAAAAAAAGTGCTAGATAAGTCGTTTCTTCACATTATCCAAATTTTTAACAAACGCTAATTGGAAACAAGTGAGAAACTGCTGACAATTTTATTTGCAAACTACTTTAGAAATACATTTATAGACTTGATTAGAGGGCTTTTGTCCTTTCCAACAAAGTTTGGCGATCAAAATATACACAAAAGATTCCAGCATTACAGAAAAATTCCAATTCAACTCTTCAAAATCAGGTATTGTTCTACTAAAGAAAGGACCAAAGAACTACTAAATATTACCCAACTCCTTCTGTTTTGAAAGATCTGCAAACAAAAATTTCGCTACAAAAACATTTATTTTCAGCCCACCATTGCAACAACATAAAACAAGTAACCCGTTTCACCTGTAAAACTTTTAGTATTTGTTCTAAGGGACCCCCATTTTTTTCTTTTGTACGAAAATATGCCTACTTTATATAATTCGGCCATTTTGTAATTGAACATTCACTCTTTCATGCTAAAACCTGGAAATAGCTGAGATCTGGTATTCGATAGGAATTTGTGCTCCTGTTTGTGTGGGGTTGCGATTCAATAAATGTATTTCATTCAAAGAAACACATTGTATTCAACACATTATGCAACTTTTCATGAGATAAATATATGTAACAACTTAGCGTTGAAATCGTAAAAGGAATAACATTCTTTTGGGATATTCCCTTTTAAAAATGCAGTCTCTTTCACAAGGGAAAATCAATGAGTTTCAGAGAGTTTTATGTCATTTCTCAGTGTTCCCAACCACTGCAAAAATGATTATAAAAAGTTGTTAAATGGAATTCCATTTACTGCACTGCAGTGACATTTACTTCAGAAACTTCGATGTGTGCAGTGATATTCTTTAAATTATAGCCAACGAGTAGTCATGCATAGATTTTAAGATTAGAAAAGAAAATATCAGTACAACTTTCTATCACTTTTAGTTGTGCTTCCTTGCAACTTTAATTCATAAGTTACATCAACATGATTTTACTGATTTCATTTCCTGTGTTCATCATATATTAGCAATGACACCGGAGAAATTCTCATATCTTACAATTTTAGAAATCAAATCGTATGATCAAATTAGAGATAGGTACATATTCTCTTTTAGTGGAACTTAAATTGTTGCCTGCTCTGAACATGAACTTTTACGCAACCAAATGGTAAATATTGTATTGCAACAAAGTCGAAAAAGTAGTATCATCGCAAAGAACTATTATATTAAGTGTTATGGAAAATGTTTTGTCCAATGTAAAAGTTAATGAAAGTACAGCAGGCCTCCGCTTTACCAAAATATGATGCCCTTTCAAAAGAGTGTTTAGATGTTGAGTTACATGGCCTTGATTGGTATGAAATTCGGTTTCCCAACATTAAATATCATTAACACTAATACAATCAATAACTGCCTTTTAAAACGATTGACCCCAAAAATATACCTCTGGGAATTGTGAAGTCTAAACTGAAATTTTAGAAGCTGACGCGTATCAATCGGACGGCTGGCAGGAATTCTGAACGACATCATATAAGCAATGCCGAACTTTACCCTGTGCTATTTTTTAAATAATAAATGTATTTCCTCGTATACATAAACGTAACCTAATTCTCTTTCGTATTCCATTCCATGCACGTAACCTCATTCCAGCTTTTATTGGTATTCAACTACTCCCACAAGGATCTTACACAAGATCTTGTTGCTTCAAGGAGCGGCAAGATCTTGATCTTTATCATCATCGCTATCACCCACTATCGCCATGTCATATATTTATGTATGTACTCTTGTCAGGATATATACTCTAACTATTAACTCTTTTTTGGTACGCGCATGTCGAGACTTCTCCTTGTTATTCGAAAAACTTATAACGCTGGTATAACTTGCTGTATGTTACAAAATAGTTAGTCCG
>JAQFXM010003030.1:0-21921 GCA_034693345.1 Entomobrya multifasciata | reverse complement strand
TCTACATGACATGTCATCCCATAACAAAGATTTATCCTTCATCTTCGTTTTCTCTTCATGTCTTGACATGACTGGTTGTTATTTGTATATTAAACCGTGTCTTTTTGGTTTGTTTAAGTAAAAATAATTAGTCCCTGGCTGTGATGATGAAACGCATACAATGTGGATACATACATACATGCTTAGACTTTACATAGATTAGTTACAGCAAAGAAAAGTCAAGTATTTCTCATGTTAATTTATATGATGAGTATGATTAGAAAGGAAGTACTACGTGTATATTGTCTTGTTACATGCACTTTGGACTGTAAAGGACCATCATTAAGAGAGATGAAGAGTTTTTGGAATTCCGTAACAAGGATTTATTCTAATTGGGATAATTAACTTTTGGCCTTCTGACTAAAGTTGAGAAAAATCCTTATTACTCAAAAGAATTTAAACAAGCGCGTTACAATGTATTTACATGTGTCGTATGATGTGTAATAATGAAATTATGCTAGCCTGGCTGACTAACAGAAATAAAATGTTTTGTAGAAGTTACATAAACTCTAGTATGCACTATGCACGTTCGTATTAAAAATAGTATGCCTATATGGAATTCTTTGAGGTTGTGAATGAATGATGATAAAACATCGTTTTAGAACTTAAAACAACTTGATAGACCCCCTTTATCATTGAAAATGAATACACGCGCTTGTTAATCTTAATACTTTCGAATTTATTAGAATTTTCAACATCACAAATTAAATATGAGTCAAGTATTTAATTGGTTGCCAAAAAGATGCATACGTGGAAATTAACATGTAGTCACTTCATTAAACCCTCTAGTTTCGTATCGCCTTTTTGATTCACAGAAAGCATGTGAGAGAGAAAACAGAAAATAGTGTGATAGTGGTCATGATGAATTGCAAACCAATAAATAACGAATCGTGTATTCATATTTGATTTTTAATTCACGAACCGACACCTTTTTTCTCTTTTCAAATCTTCATCCATACGAAAATGGAAAACCTGAATATCAGTTCAGACAATATTCTTGCGGCAAACGTACCTATTCATAGTTCAGATCACCAACAATTTACTTTGTTAACGTAGTATGTGTAGTGAGCTGGAGTATGTGGTAGGTATATACATACATTCATCTAATCATCATCTCAGCTTTAGGACTACCATATACATCAACATTAGCATCACTTCCTACAACCTTCCAGCCACACAAAGATGTATGTAGAGAAGAGAGAGAGACCAGTTAGTTAAGTTGGTGTAGTACAACACAAATACAGCAGCAGCTGTAGCTACTTGTTCCATAAAGTGAAAGAAGACGAAGGGTGCAAACGAGGGTAATTGGGCCAAAAGAGAGCTAACGAACCGACACCAAATCAATTACCTAAAAAAACCTTATCCCTTCTCAAACTGGTGTGTGTGTGATGTGAAGGCTTATATAAAGTGTATTATCCTCAGATTCGTCTACGAATAGAGTAAAGGTATATCTGCTTGAAAGAACCATTTCACTGAATCCATATATTTTCCAAGATTGCGAGAAGTATACATTGGCTTGTGTGTACAAAGTACATCTTTTTGGTTGGACTTTGGTTTAAAAGTGCAAGGAAGTAACGAGGGACACTACTCGCATTCTTCTCTTTCGATATCTCTCTTTTCAACCAAGAACATATTTACTTTTGATAGAATCATATTATGACCAAACTGTGATGATGATGGTGATGAAGAGTCGAAGAAAAAAGGGAAAACACCTTGGAAAAAATAACGAAATACTTTTCGTAACCAGCTTTTTAGGTATACCAGGACTCTCGTGCCTTTATAGCATTGCTCTTCCAATCATTCATTCATCCCTCAAAAAACGAAGCTTCCAATTCCAACATTTACACCACAGCAGTTCAGCCTATTGAGCCTTATATATGTACAGAAAAAAAGCTTGTAACTAGCAAACTACACAGTCACATTACTCTTTTGTACTTTTTTCTGTGTATTCTGCAAAGCTAAAGGATGAATATGAAAATTGTTCCGTTAAGGTATTGGTTAGATCTAATAAATAGAACAATTTGTGTTTTCATCATTCTTCGGTGCCTCCTACTGATTGTGCTTTGTCCCTATAAGCCAGACAGACTACTATACTACTGCAGCCATACGATTTACTGAATTTATCAACACTTCCTCTTCTTGTTCTCTGAGTGTTCGTGTACTCACTTTACAATGTGCTTCCATATCAAGAAGCAACTTTCCATTCCTCATGTATCTCAGCCAGCATCTTTCTGATGCGGCTAGTTTATATGGTACAAGCTCTCTTCCTCACATCTTTCTTTTCCTCGAAACTGGAGTTTGTTCTTACACGACATGATCATCATGATTTTCTCACCATTTCATACTCCCCAAAAAATCAAGCTAAAAACTACACTGAGTAATCGAAGTGGTAATTTTCAAGAGTACACTGCATACATGATTCCATATGTTTACATGCGCGTTCAAAAAGATTATCTGTCTCATAGAGTACAAAGTTATAAAAGGAGGAATGAAACATGAGAAAATTCCATCAAATTAGGTATTTTGAGATAGGGAGAGTTACAGTAGTCTCCAATTTTCTTCGTTTCATTTTCCCTTTCTGGCAAAAACATTTTGATAAACAATAATAATAATAATAGTATAGACATAAAGTGTATCTGGGATGCTCTGAATGTTACTATTTGAATATACATAGTACAACGTATGTATGTATCAGAAAACAAGGTCTATAATTTAGCATTGGTGCTTTTAGGTACTTTCTGCGATGTAGCAATTAGGCAGCCCAATTAATGAACTCGTAACGGAATGAAACCCATTAAAATTTTGGCAAAAGGGATCTTATCAATTAAGATTAATCGGGAGGGAGTCTAAAAACTCACACTCACTAATAATAAGCAAAAAGCTTTACTACCAACACAGCTCTTTGCTTCTAGTGCGAGTAAACAAGCAAGGAACTCATCTGTATAGTATAGTATTACGTCGTTGCTCTTAAGTCTGTAGAATTGCACACACGTTCAATCTAACTACGTCTTTTCAGTTTCAGTGGCTTCTCTGCTATTTTGTTACACTGTGAGAGTGAAAGTCTCTAATTGATTTGCTTCTGGGATGGAGATTAGACTCAAAGAAATGAAAGGGAGTTACTAACTAATTAAGCTGGCCACACTACTAATAATAACAACTAAAAAAGGAAACACGTAATGGTCATGATTTACTACTGGAATGGAATGGTGTTACAGCCTAAAAGGAAGAAAATAATATAACAAATCAAAGAAAACTTGTAGCAAAAATTACAACGTACAATTAATTATTAGTTTAGATTTATGTGTGTACAATTAAGTAAAATCAAGATTGAAAACGCAGGTACTCATTTGCTTTGATGTTTTTTCTTAATCATTAATTCAATGAAGGTTTTTTTGAATATTTTTGGAAATCGAAACAATCTTAATTTGTGATTGATGCATTCTGATGTGTGGTAATTTCCAGAATGGAATATTACCTTTTTAATTGAGATCTAGCCGGAAGCTCTTAATAAGTAGGCAGGTTAAATTTAGACTCTTTGTATTTAGTTAACGAGTTATTCTATACTTTCTCTAGCTATCTTAGATTTCAATTATCAAAGATAACAATCGGCGAATGGATGAAATAAGTGGAATTGCATAGGTCTAAAAGTAGAAATAGACTGCTATAAATATGTAGTGGTCTAGACTGAAATTTACAACACAAAAATTTCCATTCATGTCATAAAGAGAAACAAGAGGCTTGTTTGCTACATTTGCATGCCTTATCACACCGGCAAATATACTCTCATTAGTAGTATAAACGCTCATCCAATGCATTTCATGTGGTTTTGTGGTTTCCCCTCATACATGTATTGGTGGAATCTGAACGAGTAGTGATTTGTACAGCTAAATTTTGTACATACTGAAGAAATTGTTGTGTTTGTACTTGTTGTTGAGCATGTGTTTTTCTCTACACTTTATTTGCACATTATTATACCATCCAAATCCAAGCCAAAGCAGAAGGTTTCCCTCTTCCTTCTCGTTATAATATGATAGTGTGTTATGTAACACGATTTTATGCATCTTTAAGAGGAAAACTACATGTTGAAATGAAACACGTGGTGTAGTGAATTCGTTTCCTTTAACAATTTTGGAGTAAGTAGTGAAATGATTGAGGAAGCGCACACACGCGTACGCCCCTTTTAAAAGATAGCCGAAAAGCGTTTTGATATAATAATGATATTGGGACTGGAGGCAGCTAGACTTCTTTGGCTAACTAAATATGTACATAACTTGTATGGTATGCAACTTCTTCGTTAGCCCGACAAAAAACTAGCACAATAAATGTATAATCATTGGGAAGAAAGCTTTGCCAACGTCATCGTACTGTGTATCAGTGTGCCCTGCTCAACAACAATAATAATAACAAGCAAGACAAATTTCTAAAATTTTCTCTTCTCTCTCTCCTTCCCTCTATCCTTTTGTTATACAAACAACATGCAACTCCCAATTAAAGACTCATTGACAATATTACAAACCTCATTCACTGCCACCACCAGAAATACAATAGAAGACAAGCACCAACGGCAAATAACATGTTATATACTCTCTCCAAAGAAAATATAACTTTCCAAGGAAAAATCAAGTGTAGGAAAGAAAGCGTGCAAGTTTATAGGTAGCAATAGACGTTTAACAACACAGGCACTCACTCAAAATAATCAGGCAGCCAAAACCAAACCAACCAACTATGCTAGTGAAAGCATAACCAAGTAAAGTAGTAGGAACCCTTTTTGGGCGCTCCCCAATTATTTTGATGAGAAATATATGATATATATTATCTACTACTGCAACATACGTACTTACAGCCCTTCTTGATCTGTTATAAAGACATAATTCGCAATAATATCTTATTATATATGGGCATTCTCTTGCTTCATTATTGTAATACAGTTTCGTTATTTCCCCTTTTTCCTAATAATAATAATAATGATACTACTGATGACGATGGAAAAAGTGGCAGAAGTAATAATAATAATAAGTTTCGCACGCTATATCGTAACAAGCATATTTATACAGGTTGTTGCTATCCATTTACTGATAGAATATAAAGATATATTGCTTGTACTAGAGTACAATCACAGAGCAATATATAACCAGCCAGCAGAGGCAGCCACAAAAAGTTTA
This sequence comes from Entomobrya multifasciata, assembly GCA_034693345.1. Lineage (NCBI taxonomy): Eukaryota > Metazoa > Arthropoda > Collembola > Entomobryomorpha > Entomobryidae > Entomobrya > Entomobrya multifasciata. The sequence continues at coordinate 16,720 of JAQFXM010003030.1, read as the reverse complement.
TGTTGGTCTTCCATCCAGCACCGTAAAAGATGACGTTGATAAAGGTCTAGATGATTATTACAAGTATGTATTATATCAACGCTCATTAGTGGCTCGGGTATGTTGTGGTGGGATTCACACCATTCTGCTCCAACTCGTAGAGACAGAAAACTGGATACAACTATACTATTATATTATTATGTAAGTGAACAATATCTCATTTGTTTGAATACTCAATATAGATGTTATGTACGTGTTGATCTAAACCTGACAATAAAAGTATACAAATTAGAAAAAGTATATCATTACTTTATATTTGTACTATTACTCGGCATTACCTGGGCTGTACGTACACACAATAAACAATAATGAATGAAAATGCTTTTTGTTTATTTCTTAATAAGCAGACAGAGACTGCTAACAAATTAACTAAACAAATTAGAGAAGGATTGGCATTGATTAGAGAAGTGTCCTTTTCACGCTTTTCTCCTTTCTACTTTTTATCTTTGTCGTGGCTGATTACATGAAACAAGCGCTCACAGTCAGACATAGACAAATACAGATACAGAAGAACAACAACAGCAGCAGAAAACCAAGTTGGCTGGGGAAACTCTCTGGTCGTCGTTGTTCTAGTAGAGTAGAAAGCAGCATGTGAATATAATGAATGTGACTGTGTGGCATGTTTGGTCGGTGCGTTGGTGATGTGATACTGATGATGATGGCGGTGGTGGTGGTAGTTGGTGTTGATGATGGTGGTAGTGGCGAGCCAAGTCAAACCAAACCAAAATCAAGTCTTCTGTGAAGCTCTCTCGGTAATAATAACTAAAACTACATACCAGAAGTGGAAAAAATGCTATTATTGTGTACCAAGTAAAAAGGGGTTAGTTCATTACTTATATAACAAATTAAAGTCATAATAACGTAACGTAACTAACAAAGATAACACATAACACCACAACGCTCTATATTCCACACATAAAAATGTATCATTTTCTCCTGGGTACAACTTGGTTTAGTCACACACACAAAACACTTTGAGAAGTTGGTTTTTTCTCTCTAACTAACGCACTAACAAGTGAAGCAGTGTGTAGTTCTGGTTGAAAGAGAAGAAGAATACGGTAATAATATGATGTACAATGTATTTGGTGAAGGAATACACTTGGAGTTTATTTTTCGTATATAGCTTTTAAGTGTGTTATAAAGAAAAGAATATGTAAGTATTATCATCGATGATAATAACAAAAGTGGCACTGGCACTAGTGGTTGGTTAGGGCTTGTGTAGTAGCAGTAGTAATTGTGCTGAGGCAAAGAAGAAAAAAATCCGGGTCCAATTAGCCAAGAGGTGGTTAAGGTTTAATTGGATCTACTAGGTATTGTAGAAGAAAAGAGACGAAGAAGAAGTAGGATCTTTTTTAGAGAGACAGAGAGAGAGAACAGCTCTTCCTCTTTGGTTTTTGTCAGGATTCTCTCATTCTTCTTCTCTTTCACATCAACCAAAAGTAACAAAACTCTTGTTGTGTGTGTATTTTGATGTGCCCAAGCATTATAAAATGTTATACAGATAGATATACTCTCATATACAATCTACAGCGAGACAATGATACAAAGAGTTTTCCGAACATTCCTTGAGGTTAATTATGATCACATAACATCCCCCTTAAGTCCCTTTGGAAAAGTTGGCTAATGAGAAGCTCATGTGAGTGAGTTTTCTTCATTATGTGGTGTTAAGAGAGTGAAATTGGTTGATGGCACGTTGATGCTAAAGGACATGCTTAACTTTTATATAATTTTCTATTCTGGCTTTACAATCTCTTTGTAAAAGAACAGCTGAAAAATATATCCAACTAGTGTGCTATTTATTTAGTTATTATTTAATCTACATCATTACTACTATTATTTCCACATCCTCAAATTACCAGCACACAAAGTACTTGTTCTCTTCTGACTGATGTACAACAAAGTACAATGCACACAGAGTAAAAATAAACTATACTTGACTTTTCTCCGCTTAATGATATATCCTTATCATTATAATTAATATTAATTTTTTTTAGCTTCCACTCCAAAAAATGACGATTATATATTAAACCAATTAAAAAGAGTTTTTAATTATTCTTAATATTCTAGTAGGTTTTCCTGCTCTTCACTTGAGTCATCATCATCGCAATAGTTGTGAAATACGATTTTTTTCGAAAGATACTTTTTTTCTTCGAGCACAACTCTCGAAGGATATTATATTAAAAAATGCATACAAGTCTCAGAGCTTCGTAATTATGTATGTACTATGCACACACTATGTTCTCTCTGCAAAGTGTGTATCTATATGTTCGTCTCATGTCAAAAAGCAAAAAAAAAGTAATGTTAGAGTAACTAATTAGAATTTCAAGAGCCTTAATTAATGCATGATGAAATGCTTTTGCGTTTGCTATTATTATATACTTGACGCTTTTAGCGAAGAGCCATGACACGCCAGCACTGCCAATGCAACTGCTAACTAAACATATTAATGATGATGACGACGATGAAGTCACTTTTGCTCTCTCCCCTATGCCTCTACTCACCCAACGGCATGGCATAAACATTATTGTACAGAAGCATAATTTTATACAAACGAACAACTCTTTCTCGTTTTCACCGAAAAGTAAACACATATTTTTTTGTAATATGAAAGACATTCATATATATAAGTTCACTAATTGGTTATTTACTAAATTGACTTAAGAGTGAAATTGAAAAAAAATCTGAGTAAATTATGTTTTTAAAAACGACTACACAATTTGTGAAGTAGTTGAATAGATATACGAATAAGGACTACTTAATTTTAATGAAAATGAGAATGCATGGAGAAAAAAGGTAAGAAGAAAAAGGGTGGGTTGGAAAGGGGAAAGCAAAAATTACAAAGAAAGAATAGGGGAAAGGTTATGTATTACAAAAAAGGCGTTGGTGTTGCTGGTACAAGCTTACGAAGAGAAAAGATGATTAGAAGGAAAAGCTTAATTACTTTTTCAAGAGAAGAAAAAAATGAACAGTGATTATACAGAAAAATTAAAGTGTCAATGCAAATAGTGTAATATACATACATATATAGTCATAATGTTTTAATCTGACTGAGTTTGTTGAAAAAACTTCTTATGTTTTAAACAGTATTATCAAAATTTAATTGGTTGGTTTACAAAACAAGAAGTCTAACAAGTATTAGGTCAACTGATAACTCATGGCAGGACTTTTATTCCAGGAACTAGACAATAAACTTCATTATAACCAATTAAAGTTGGCCAAATTACTATAAAATGTAAACTTTATTTCGGCGTATTTTATATTATATTTATTCTAAAATAATGAATGAACTAAAGTGACTAACCAAATGAATACAACGATCCTACCCGTATATACAGATTAGTTTGTTAAGCCAAGCCTATATTATCAAATGAAATCTCAATTAGCGTCCCCTTCCTTCCATTCTATCCTCGTCTATTTCCCTGCTTTTTTCATCATGGCTTGATTTTATTAGACCAATTTCTACTTTATATCTAATATACTAATTTTTACGACCACGCAACTCACCCTGTCCGTGTTTGATTTATATTTATTCATCAGCTTGCTTGCAATGGTGGTATTAGCTGTAAAAGATTATGCAAGAAAATATAGAAACATTACACTATTCTGTTATCTGCTTTCATTATACCATGCGTTTACAAATGATTTAATTTCGTGGAAGTGAGTAAAGAATGGCTCATTAAACTAATTTGCTAGCATTTCCCAGAAGAAAATCTATTTGGTCTGTAATATCGAGTCTCTCTGATTTTTGTGATAAAATTGAGGACGATGATTTAATGTTTAATTTGAATCATGACTAACATGTCGAATGATGGAGAAGAGGAAGCTTCAAAAATCTTCTTGAAATTTCCAATCATTAGTTTTAATCAGTTTTTTGTTAGCTACGTACATTCTTACTAATCAGAGACCAAATCGTAGAATCCATAAAATTAGTGAAATTTGAAAATACTAGATTGCATCTCAACTGACAAGAGATTCGAGTTCTGGTCCGAATTGACAGTGACAACAGAATCAATAACAACATGTTTTCGATATCTCATTACGTGAAGTTCTCATAACTAGTCACGCTTGAGCTCTTACAAATTCATAATGATTGCAGTCGTAATCCTCGTAGTAAAAAAGTGTAAGAAAACTGCCATGCAAATCACTTCAAATGAGGAACAATTAATTAGAACAAAGTTATTAAATTAAATATGCAGCAAAGTTTAATCGAGGTGTTTTCGTAACGATTATGGGAAGCAGAAACTTAACGTTAACGATATAATTATACACACATATCGGCATAAACACGTATATAAACCTGTACATTGGACATGGTCGTTTTATGCCTGGGAGTTTATTGAAACTAAACATTTTGCTAATGAGTAAAACATTTTGTGTACGCGTGTGGAATCAAAAATGTATGAATATAGTTATGCTACAAAAATGCTTTGAACGTACGACAATTTTTTATGTTGTTTCGCATCGTTTTTAATGAAAGGGCAGAGGAAACGAATATAACAATAGAACACAATTTTGCAATTTGCTTCACTTTAAACCTTGCTTCGGTCAGTTGAAATATTCCAGCTAATATTATAATATCCACCAGCACCAGCACACTTATCTCTCTCTATCCGTCCCATGCCCTATTATATTGCAACACAAACACTGAATCTAATTGCATAAGATATATTATAGAAGCATAAAGAACATGAAAATAAAATGAAACTTTGTATATAAAAGCATATTACATATTTAGGGAGCAAGTATGACGTTTTCACTCATCCAAAATTACTTGCAAGGCAATAGGAAGGCAATGCATGGCAAGGACATAAAACTAATTTGAATTCCATTCTCGTATCGCGGTCCATATGCAAGAGGGATTATAAATTAATTGGCAATTAAAATCCCTGCACTTAATTAAGCTGATACCTGTTTCCTCTCTCTCTCCTCGTTTTCCCTTTCCCTCGAGTATCAGTTGCATTTCGTTCTCTCTGTACGTGCAGTAATAAGGATACATGTACGTATTTCTCCAAAAAGTTCAAATCATGATTGGCAAATAGCAAAATATACAGACACTATTCCATACTTGAAGGTCGAAATGTCTCTCTGGCTCTTCTGTCTGTGTGAAAGAAATAATCAAGCACATGCATACCAACCTAACCTACCAAACAACAAGACAGACATATTATATCTGCACACAGACTCTGCTTATGGTTTAGGTTCACGTTGCACGCACAAACGTAATAGCGAAGGGAGTTTTAGTAATGATAGCACAACTCCCCAAGACCCAGAAACATCAAATATTTCATTAAGAGATCCATCCACCGCGATGTGAAGCTTTTGCCACCCTGACACTCTGCAGAAGTCTACAATTTTCTCAATTCTGCATATGGTGTCGGTCTGCTAGGGTCTGCCTTTTCTGCCTGTATTGTTCTTTTATCACATCAATCTTATCTGATGATCGTAGCAGTAAAAGTAGAAATATGATGATATACCTATTTTTTAGAAAATAATAAGCACAATTTTAGTTTGTTTATGCTCCTTGTTTCTCTCTCTATCCCAACAGCAGCATAGCAGCTCACTCAGCCTTTGTTATTCTTTGTTTCTAAAAACACATTCATCCATGATGTGGAATTGTACGTGTTTGTGTGCTTTGTACATTTTGCTTTTCGGTTGTGCATGGTGGTAGTTTGAGTTTGAACGTTGGTTTGATGCAAAGTGTGAGTTGCCAGAATTAGTATACACTCATATTTGCATACAAATAAACCATCTGTCATATCCATCTCCCGTTTCGCTTTCAGAGTTGATGACTGTTGTCAGTATCATATCACGTAACCCCCTAAATTATTTTTGCAACGTACTAATCCAAGCTCATAAAACATGAACGCAATTTATTTATTTATGCTGGCCAGTCTCAAGCCATCAAATATTAATAATATCCGTCACAAAACACATAATAATATTATATACGTGTACTTTAAATAGAAATTTCAATCCTCTTTTTAGTTCATCCATCTAATTTATTTGAACTAAACAAGTTATAAGATAGAACATAAAACCAAAGATGCAGACAATTGAGCTAGTTTAAAAAGATGGTTTTGCATGAATATTGGTAGGTTGGACGAAAATGAGGTAACTAAAATATTCAAAATTCGTTCGGCCAGGGTAAAAAATTTAAATAAGCCGACGTAAGCTCATGAACACTTTCTTTGTTGTCTTGAATCGCAATAAAATTACTCCAGTTCCATGTTTCCAATTAAGCAGATGTGAATTTCTTTCAGGTTTCCGATTTTTAACCAATTTATTTAAGTACTTTTCTTTGTTTTATTCGTCGCAACAAAAAAACTGTTATTACCTTTTCCGCCGATTGAAAGCGCTTATATTTTTTACTCTTGTTCATAATACATATTACTAACGATATCTTAGATCTTATTCTTGTCATTTTGTGATTATGTAATGACTTTTTAATGGCTCTGACCTGGTAACCTTATATTACACCACTACTTGAAAATTATTCCGTCTCAAGAAGTAAATTTTGTTATTAAAAAATTGTAATTTAAATTCAAGTAATCGTATTTAGTACTTTCTAAATATTCTTTATCGTACGCATATAATATCTATGTTAGATTTATATTTACGTATATACTCTAAATTGTTTCGTAGAGAAGTAAACACTTCATTAATTAAAATGTATCATGATTATAAAACTTCACTTCAAATCTCAACGCATTCAAAAACACCAGTATAACAACAAACCCTACAAAATATGTAAAAGGGAGTATGTTCTCATTAACGATAACAGTTTTCATGATGAAGCTATAGTATTATAGCTCGTAGGTCTCTTTTAATAAAAGTGGTCATACATTAAAATGATGAATAACACTCTTTGCTAATCATTCCTGTGATGATGATATATTATACCTTCTTTTCATCCTCCCTCGCAATGTTGTTGGCCCAATTAAAAAGAGATTCTAGGATAATCTCTCTGTAAACCTAAATCAATGATGTTGCGTAAAAGAGAATTCCTGGGAAAGAATAACGATTAAAAAAATGAGAAGCAGTACAAAATGAAGGCTGTCATCAGCCTAACAAAAAGGCAACGATTTTTCCATAATGATAATTGGAAAATGATAATAAAGCATCAATCGAGATAGCCATCATTTACGATCAACATTCTTCTATTCATGTTTCAGTTTTAAAGTGGGCTATTACAATTACTATGAGAGGGTAAAATATAATGGAGGGTGCAAGTAAATGTATTATACAATTCAAAAGACAAAGGACTCTCTTTAGTTCATTTCACTGAAACCAACAACACCGCATGTTCACAATCGTCCCTTCAGACTGTTGTTGTGAATAGGCACTAGGCACATGATAATGGCGACGATACGTTTGTCCAAAATACACACACATGCTCATATCTATAAGTGCAGTCACAAACCTAAGAATAACAGTAGATTAATTTGGGATTTGGCCGTGCTGATGAAGTGCTTTGGTTTATATGTTCAGTTCCTATATATATTATTGGAAGGTACACCTAATATTATTATGCTTCCATTGATGAAGTCGGTTAAAGTAAGTTGAAACGACACCCGCATCCCAACCCAATCCTTTACAAATAAATCAAATGAGCCAACTTCATTAGTGTAGCCCTTACTTTGCACAGTCATTAATGAGCTGCCTATTCAATTTGGACAAAATTTAATCTACGTAAAAATAGCATTATTTCATCAAGCAGCCAGTCTGATCTCTCCTGACCATGATGACGATGTTTGTTTTTGAGAGAATAACGGCTGCCACAAAAAATACGAACTCTGGCTCTCATGGTAGAGTACTCACCTAATGTCCTCCAATTTAAACTGAATTAAAGTTACTGTCGAAAGCTAGCACGTTTTACTACACGTCTTAAAATATATTTTACACTACTTTTAAAACTAGAAGTATAAAATTTGGGTTGAATTATTTGGTCTACCACTAGCATATAATGTTACACCCGATGATAACGACTCAAGCGCTACTATATTCATGTTCGTGTCTCTGTCACAAACATGGTTCAAGTTGAAGATTCATGGTAAGTTCATCTTGCAATGAGTTCTTCGTTTTGTGCAAAAGAAAATGTGCATGACATGACAGAAAAACACACTGTACATGACAATTTGGCCTTAAACCATGCTCATGTTGAATGTAACAAAACAACACAAACGTTTTAGATCTGGAGGCATCTTTTGGCTGATTTTAAATATTGTTGTGCATTGTGATCCAGTTTTAAGACGGAATACATACCAGTTTGTACAAAAGTTATATTACAAAAAATCGGTATTATAAGTGCATATTTCTTCTAAATTCTCTACTCTTAGCCAACTATAAAAGCTAAGGTACCACTGAAGAGAAATGGAAACCACCTCCTGAGCGACAAAACATCGAAGAGGCGGTATCTGCCGTTATCATGGATTAAACCCTTGCTCACTTCCAGTGAAAGGCATTACACAGAGAACAGGGAGAAGATGCCGACTAAATAATTACCGAACAAAATAATGGTAATTAACTTGTAGGTACTAATTACAGCTTTGGAATTATCTCAGTTTTATATCAGTTAGCACGGTATGCAAAGCATATTTTTTCAAAATCTCTCTTTACTGATAAAAAAAATTCTGGAGAAGGGCATTGCGAAACATTATTATATCAGGCTTGCTTACAACCTGGAAGCTGCACAAATGATTTTTTAAACCCACATTTAACGTTTTATTCAATCAAGATTTTTTTGATCAATATCGTCTGTGTGCATCCGTGTAGGTTCTTGCTAATCATTAGCTTAAACGAGTGTATAAAGGTCATTAAGAGTATTGTCTAAAATAAACTCTGCAGTGTTAATAGTGGAATTCCATCGCACAGATATATATCAATACGTACCATGAAAGACGAAATTAATGAATTTGCAGACGTTTCAAAAATCCTGATCCATTCATTACATTCATTATTGAGATAAGCAAAAAACCTATATCTGAAACAATAATAGGCTCATTAGGAGGGTTATACAATTAGAATCAGCCAGCAAAACGACAAATGAATTCAAACACGCAAGCATCACTATGTGTGTGGAACGTACACAATACTGACACAAGTAACAATAATCTAACGATTCGCCAATGTTTCATTATTTTTTTAACAATATCAAAAGCATATAGAGAGCTATGTTGTATTTCTATATTAAAGATTTCTTTGTTCTTCCTGGTATCAAAACAAGTGCATTTATTAGTTTTATAATTAGACATATAATCTTTGACGAGAACAATGTTTAGTCCTCTTCCGTTCACGTTGGAATAAACAACGCCAAAATATGATTTTTAAAGGTTTCGAACCTACTAGAGAAATGAGCTCAGAGCAGAGAGCTAATTAGTAGATGGCTCAAGGCAATGGAGACAGTGTTAAAGGCAGCCAACGGTAGAAGAGCAGATCTACTACACGAATAAACAAACGAGATGAATCATCCAAAATTAACGGTGGCAAAATGGACTTGGGTTAGATAGCATTTCACATCAATTCAATTAAATTAGGTACGCACGTAATATCATATATATGTACTATATATTTCACAACATGCACAAATGTTTTGAGCCTTTGTAGTCTTATAGTATTACCACGAGAATTCCCTGGTTGCTTTAAACCGAGTTTATAAAATCAAAAATATAGTCAGTGAATAAAATGAAATGCACGCAATTATTATATTAGTAGACTCTTCCCTCTAAGTAAACAAAGGGGACAAAGTACAAGTTTCATTAGTGCCTTAAACTGGTCTTCTATTACAGCGGGACAACGGTTGCACAAGTGCTTTCGTACTTGGTGAAGTAGGTAGACATGCTCAATGATGATTTGATATACCATGCCGTGATGTGCGAGCTTATTGTACATCGCATCGTTATCTCTTTAAGGATTACAGCTTGCGTTGAAGTAGTAGCATCAAACGATGATGTGATATTATGACTAGGAAAGTAAATGAAGACAAGGAAGGAAAAGAAAACATAATAAAATTAGTATTGTTCCTGATGATGTGATGCTGCTGCTTGATGATGAAGTTACTATGATGGTGATAATGATGCTCATCTTCCAACCGACGCTAATATTTCAGTGCACGCTGCCGTTACCCAGAGTATACACCGCAGTCACAAAAGAGGAACCACAACATAAAACAAACCAAACAAACACACCTCTTCATTTGCGCGTTTATTAGTGCAGTCGCTTGTTTCATACTGATTTTCAAATATTTATAGAAGAAACAAAACACGCTACGCTATTGTAATAGGTTTCTCTCATTACCACCACCACACCATAACATGTATAACATAACATTCTACCTAATCTAGAGAATTCTCTCTCTTGTTCACCCATTCTGATTAGCTAATTGGAAATTTGATTCACTTTAATTTACAATTAGCGATTGGTAAAATTAGTTGTAACGACAGACGGGAAAAATAATGAATGAAAAAGCTTACAAAATATATATATCCATCTAAATTGCATGTAATGCACTCTTCTCGCTATTCCGACTCTCTATCAACTTTATAATGACTAATTATGGCAACTAACAATGAACATTGTTCATCGGCCTCCAGCAACGTCTGATCATTATCCTCCTCTCATCACTGCCAAGTGTTAATACAACTGATATACACCAAAAAACTGCTAGCCATCACAGTTTCTGTTCGATGAACATGATTCAAGTAAAAATCAACTCTACACACATTAGTATCACAAGCCGAATTTGCTGCGTAGCCTTTTACTTCCATGTTTGGTGAAAACGACACATCATCAGTGTTATCATAAACAGCAGCCTGATCATTGCCGTCATCAAGAATTGTATGCTTTCCCCATTTTAATTTTCTTGATTAAAGCAGTCCGACCCTGCTTCTGGATTAAAACGACTATGTAATAAGAATTTTACTACAAGTGAATCGTACATGCAATTTATTACCAACAAAAGCTTATAATATAAAGTATATGCTTCTAAATATATTACATAGCACCTATTAGTAAACTAACCAGGCTGGATCTTTTCACAGTGTAACTTTTTGTAGAACTTGTCCCAAAGCAGAGTTTGGCGGCGGTGGTGGTGGTAAAAGGCATGTCGTTTTTTGTGCTATCGTTACTTCGGGTGATGATGAGTGTAAAAAACTTGAACAACTTTTAATGAGACTGAATAGACGTTGATGCACAAAAGTTTTCGTGCAAATTTTCACTGTGTCATTCATTATGACTCCTTGCAAAGGAAGAAGCATATTTGTCATTCATCAAAACATGGCACTGCAGCAGTGGTGGTAGCACCAGCTAAGCATGCTTTTTACAATATTGTTTTCTTGATGAGAAACACGGCATTCAATAATGAATGGAATTGAAGCAGTGGCGTTTAGGGCGAGAGGAATAGAATGATGATAAACACTGACACTACCTTAATCATTCTGATGGCATGGAGAGAGAAAGAGAGAGAGAGAGACGCAGTATAGATCTTGTTGGTTGTGTAGAGTATAAAGATATAGTTTAGATCAGCCTGCCTCAAATGATGAAAAGGAATGAGAAAGAAGGAGAAGGGAAACGACAGCTAACAATAATTTTTGTAGTAGTGAAAGCAATCATACCATAATAATAGTTTCAGCAGCAAAAACATCACTGCTACACCACCACCACCATCACGAAAAAGTACAAAATATATAAAAGGGAAAAACTAATGGAATTTGCTTATTTTGGCGTAATCTACCAGAAAACCAATCCGGTAGATGGAATTTAGATTAATACATACATAATAGTGTATATAAGCAAAGCTTTTATATATATAGGATTACGGTTACATAACTCCACTGTAAGTATATTTTGTGTCTGTTTGTTAAAGGACAAGCCAGAAGACTCACAGGCACAGGAAAAGGAACATTCATCTGGCTAAGTACATAATCATTTATGTACATATGTAATATCATAAAGTAATGGCAGAAAAGAGAGAGATGATGATGATCATGATAAAAATGGCTGCCATCCTCTGTCTCTTTTACTCTACCGTTACCGCATGCCGTTTCAGAAGAGAAAAGGAAAAGTTGAAAAAGTGTAGATTTCTCTCTTTCCTTCGTTTCGTCTCGAAAAAAAGTATGGTCAACATGAAGCCAGAGTTCTTGTTGCCATCTACTCCTCCAAACCAACTACATAATGTCATTTTATAATAAAAGTGAAAGGAGACTAAAAAGAGGCTGAGTGTAGTTTTCCTCGTGTGTGCTCAAAAAATAAGCCCATTAATGTAATTAGAGTTTATAATGGGCCACAAGATATTATGGAAAACCTAAAAATCAAGCCAAAGACATGATGCTAATAGTGCCATGTATCAGGCCATAGAACCTTGTGTGTTGTCTAAAGGAATCAGTTATGTTGCTTTCATTCTTGTTTCAGCTTCAAGGATAGAAATAACATCACTTTTCTCTATTTTATTCTCTACTATAGGCTTACTTTCTATATCGTCTTGTCGTCACTCGTGATTCCTTCTTATAACTAACTTGTGGTAATTTTCGGTCAAACTTAATCAGAGCATCCTAAAATGAAAAACTGATGTGTAGTGTTGTTACAAGACACATGTACTTCAAAAGCATTTTTTCACTCACAAGAACGACAAAGTTGAAATCATTGTCGTTGTATCATAAGAGTACATGGTATGCTTAACTTCAAAAAATAAACTTGTTATCGTCATCATGCCCATTTACCAAACTAGATGAAAAAGGTACGTAGTGAAAGTACAAGATACTTTCACATACACAAATGCTGAATCATGGTTCATGGTACGACTGTTTTGTACACCAAACAGAGTATACATTAAAGCCAATGTTTACTGGGTTAATACTGTTTTCGTTCAGTCATGTCATGCACCATAATATCTTTTACATTTAACTTTCGTTTCTCTTTGCCTGGATAGATGGGTGAGAGCAAAGTCTGTAAGTTACACATTGGCATTTTCACTCTCCAACCAACTAAGTAGTTTCTCTAATCTAACATTTAATGTTCGTAATGCATGTGTCCAAACCTGTAAAAGGTATTATAAATGTATTACAGCAAGTCTAAGTTGACTTCTGTCTTTGTGTTTCCAACTACTCATTCTTCTAATGTAATTTAATAAAAGTGAAGGTTTTCTCTTTTCTGGCATCACAAGTAAGTAAGTACTTTTCTCTCTTGTAAGTTTATACTATACTATGTACTTCTTCTACTGAAGCTGGCTCTTTCGGAGTTAGTCAACCAATCGAAAGTGTTATGTCTTGTACCTATACGAAAATAGCTTGCCGGTCAACAGACGGTCGCAAACAAAGTAGAAAACATAAGTCCATTTTTGGTCTGTTTTAAGAGCACACAGTATTCAAATAGAATGTAACGTGCAATATAACACTAAGATGATTTTTAACACAAAAGACAACAGAAGATGGATTCATTTTGTAGACTAATTTTATATAGCAATGGAAAATGGAAACCTTGCGAATGTAATTTGGAGCTATTCAAAATCATGCTTGAAAGCGTAAGAGATTTAACTGTTTAAAGAAGTAGCAATAAAACGATTAATGCTTTTCTAAAAACTCTTGAATTTGCAGCTGTGCAACTCGATCAATTTTGTAAAATAAGAAAAAGTCAGCACATGACGGAATTCTGGTTGGAGTTTTTGATTCTAGGCTTATACACAGAAAGTTGATTCGCATACAACCTAATTCGCCCTCGTCTTATACTCATACACCCGATTCGCATACTGAACCAACTAACATACATCTTATACACATAAAACCTTTTCGCAGTGGCTTTTCTGCATAAAACCTATTTGCATACGGTGCCAACTAACATAAGTGGTGTTCACATAATTTGAAATTTTGTTAGTTTGGACAGAGGCATTTGATCATTTATTTTCTCGACAGCACAAGCAAAGTACTGCCGATATAGTATCTCTAAATCTATTAGAAACGTCATATGAAATCAATTCTTCACATATGACGTTAACAAAAGGTAAAAAAAAGTTTTGGAGCAATTCCAGATTCAAAAATTCAATCCAAAAAGGTGCATGTTCAATATCGATATTATACAACAGTAGCAAAAATACGCGGTGTACGCACATGCTGCTTTATCTTAGTTGCCAATCCCATTGTGGAATTTTTTAAACTAGGATTTTAAACTATTTTCTACTACTTGATTTGCCAAAATATGTTGCTAGTTGCTACTCTTGTCTAGAATCGGTTTAATATTACGATGAGCTTATGTTTCACTAAATCTGTTCATGAACAAGAGACTTGATGCTCTCGAAAGACAAATGGGATTTAATGAGTAATTATCAAAGCTTTAGGATTTTTTGGTAATCACCTAACCAATCGAACCAAAGGAAAGAAAAGTTATGTCTTACTTTTGAAAGAGCTATACAGGTATTCATAAAAGTCAAAGCCAAGTGACATTTAAAACCCATAGTGGACTCTTAACAGGGTGCATAATGATTTATTATTTGATTACTTGACGGCTTTATCGGAGTAAGTTTAAAATCATTTAAAGTAGTCAAATTTATTTATAGGTAGAATTCAGCATGTTTAGATGAGTTTATAAATACATCGCTGCAGTAGGTTTTTGTGTTTTTAAACCTTTCAGTTTAAACATGATCACGGAAATATCGTGAATGTGTTAAAAAATTATGGGAAATATTTTAATGGAGTAGACTAGTAATGTACATCACATATTTTAAAAGGCGAATAAAATTTTGTAAATAAGATTTTTTAAATATGTGAATTTGTTTTCTATGCATTGGTTAGTATATGAATTAGGGTACTCTATAAATCGACCGTTTCTAACAATCGCACATTCTGCAAATCGTCCTTTTATGCGAATTGGTATGTATGTGTATGCGACTCTACGAATTAGTATAGGTCTGTGAATTAGACTCTATGAATTTACCGGACACCTATTAAGATAACCTATTGCAGGACAAGTTGTAAACACAAAATCACCAGGTTTTACAAAAAATGATGAAAGCTTATCCGTAGTATTTAGATACGAAATCATGCCATCAAATTTGTCCGATGTTAGCGTAGCCACAGCCATAGTTAAAAACTCACAAATGTTCACAGTGCCAACGTGGTAATATGGGTTTGCCCCTAATCAAGCAAATAAACAACTGTGTCAAATGTATCTGCAGAAAAAAGTGGTGAACATGATTCATGCACAGTCTAGGCCCAAGTGTCTATATAGACGTTAGTAGCAATAGTCAAAGTTTCACACATTTTTCAAAAAGGATGATGTTCAGTTAATAAGGATTATGAAGTTGACAATTATGAAGTTCGTGTTTCAATAATCTTGGAGTAAACTTGAGTAATTTCAAGATTTCAGATGAATACACTAAATCAGTTTACCAGTTCGAAACAATGTATTATTTATCATTTTTAATACAAGTATATCCATAATCCATACATGTTATGCATGAAATCTTGTGCACAATTTCAATTAAACGTAGCTAAGATCGTGACAAAAAATCAACTTAAATACAAAATATTGTTAAAAATAATTACAATCTCAATTTTTAACGCATATACCCTTACAAATGTGTTCCAAATATGAGCACTAATGGCATGGCTACTACATGGCTATGCCAAAAGCAACAAATTCAAAGTTACATAACTCGGCAACGAGTCCTCAAGAAGACAAAGGTTTGGCAGTTTTTTATCTTATAAAAGTAGCTCACTATTGTCAGAGTATCAAGTAGATTTGTTAAAACATCTTAAAGTACTTCCCTCGTTAGTGACCAAAGGAAGCTGAAAACATGCATACAATCACATATACATATTTTTCAGGTGTGCTATTTTATTTCGTCATTATGTCTTGTAGGAAAGGCTGCTGCGCTTATGTGTATTAATTTATATAGCATTCATGAAACCGCTGATGCGTGCAAAACTGAAAAAGATCCACAAGCGTCGTTACTGTTTTCAAATGGGATTTACAAATGAAAATACGCCTTCTCTTCAAGTGTAACAGTAAGAAACCAAGGTCAGCCATACAGTTGACACACTCATAAATTCATTGTTTAGTTAATACGGTTTCCGATTACGTTCTTACACCCTGTCTAAAATTCAAAGCTACAGTTTCACGATGAAACTAAACACGTCAGGCATAATACTAGAAATTAAAATGCTTAATAGTTTGAAATGATTTTGTTCAAGATTTGGAATGACATATTAAAAGGGCTTCTAAGCACTTATTTTAGACAGAATGATTACTGCAGGCTTTATATTGCATTTTTCCATTTTATAACGCTTAGAAAATGTTGTCAATTAAGTACACAATACAGAAAAGTTTCAATGTCTTATTTTTATATTTTTAAATACTAACAAAGTATTTCACATAAAACAATCAAATAATTTCGGAAAGTTGTTGGAATTATCTCATTTATTTTACATCATTCCTGTTGCTCTTTTGAATGATATTTCACCACAGTTTATAGACAAAGAAGTTTTCTGAGGGTTCTATTTCTTTTTACCAACGAACACCATAAACTACAGACAATCATGTCACGTCTTTTGAACAATATGCTGTTAGCCAGTCATTTCTAGCCAATAATATTTCTTATCTCAATTTTACGTGTCTATATAGACACGTAAATCGGTTTTAATTAAATTTTAAGCACATAAGTGGCTAAATAATTATTTTTTAAATCACCATAATA
>JAQFXM010003029.1:0-21932 GCA_034693345.1 Entomobrya multifasciata | reverse complement strand
TCGGTTCATGTTATCGTTGTGTTTGGAAATGTATATGGATTCTTTGAAGATTCGGGGAAACCATCGTTTTTCAAAACGTTTCGAAATTGGTTTTATTTACAAAAAAATCTTACGGACATTTACTAAGTTTAGTATGAATCAGATAGTGAAATGAAGTCCTGTAATCCTGAATGATTCTCCTGTAATCTTATTTGGAATGACTAGAAATATGTAATGATATTACAGTGAGTTTGTGTTCAGTTGTGCCATTAAATGAATCTCAAGTATTAGATAAGCCGATACCAAATATTTAAATGCTATTCATTATTTGATGTAGTATGTATAATGTAGTGCAATTAATTCAAGTTGTTAAAATATTTTTACGCGGAACTGTTGTATTTTTAAACCAGTAGAATTACAACCCAGTAACTAAATACTAACATCACGTAGACTTGTGCGCTCGTAAACAGTTATCCTTACCTGTCCTATGACAAAATCTCAACCATGAAAACCAATACGCTCAATGTGCCCAAAACCAAGCATACATTAAAAATAAAGTTTAGTTTGTCTATGTTTATGAACATTTCATTTTCGTTCATTCTCGACATTGAATTTAGTATATCATTACGCCGATGATATTTCATTTTTAACAGAAGAGTCCACGTTGACCACTTGTTCCAAACTGTGTTCAAACCACTTTCCTTAATAGATTCCAATGTTTCAATCATCCAAAACTGATTGACCGCAAATATTTCATAGAAATGTGGTCTTTTGTTAAGTCTTTCTGGCACTGTATAGCATGTAGCATTGATCTTATTGTATCCTAGATTTTCCAGCGAAAATAAAGACTCGGTTATAAATGCAGTGTCTGAGTCGGCAAAATAAATATGTTTTGTCATTAAGTACGAAAACGTCAACTCATTAGTTTGCAATGTAGTGGAAACTTTTAGAAAAGCAGTATCAAGGTTGTGTAATATTTGGTTGGCTTGAAAATACGTCTCATATATTTTTTCAGGATGAGTGCTGATTTCATTATAAAATTCTAAAATTTTGTATCCATCTTTAATCAGAGCCGTTACAGTTTTATACAACTCGATGGGTTTTCTAACGGTAACAATGCTTGTAATAGAATTTTCGTATAATGTACAAATTATGGCACTACAAATTACTACTATTATAAAAGGTTTATAATTTAAAAGATTTGAAGTTGGTATTTGCTTACTAAATGTACACAATATGTCAAAACACGACCTCAATATGTTTAAAATTGTGATATGCTCTCCATAACTGTAACTTGTTATAAAACTTTGTATTATTATTAATATTATAACTGCAATCCACACATCAGAACCATACACACTTATCCAATCCAGCCATGTGTGAAACGATATTTGATTTGCCGAACCTGTAACACAGTAAACTGCTTTTTCGCTAATGTAACCCGACCAGTAAAAATAATACGATTCAAAAAACTCTACACGTTTCGTGAAATTTGAATACATAACTCTGTTTTTTAATATCTGAGGATTTCTTGACATTTGAATTTGTTCTCTTTCTGTCTTATCAAGAATGTTGTACAAAACAAGCGTAACGTTATGATATACTCCCAATGTTAATAAGTTCATAATGTCATCCCTACAAGTATGCCGATTTAATTTTCGAGGCATTAGTTCTAAACAAGCGTTTCTACGCTTTCCATAATAGCTGTCATGAAAGTATTGTTCGAACGTTATTTGAACCAGAGCACTAATTCTGGTAGTACTTTTGGCTACACGAAATATGTTACGGTGTAATTTTTCTGGTTGCTGCGACAAGAATGCTTTCAATTTTTTTACGTGTAGTCTATAAGGGTAAGTACAATAAGGGTAACAAACAACTTCGGCGCTGAGCGTTTTCAAGTTTAAAATAAGCCGTAGAGCTGGAATAGTATGGGAATTAAAGTTGAATTCGATAATTTTTTGATTTGGTTCGAGTTTATAGCGAAGAAATATAAATAGTGATGTGGAATGTAAAGTCTCCCGAAAATTTGCACGAACAACTGATACATAGTTTTGCAATCTCAAACTGCTTGAGATTATGACATTTGCTGGTTGACCAAATTTGTTGAATGTTCGTTTTTTAACGAAATTTGTATAGTTTGAGAGTATCACGTACAAAGAGCTGTTGCGTACTAGTAGGACATTTTTGAAATCGAAATTATACATTGTGTATACCGCTTCGAAATGAATTATCGATTCTAAATCTAGATAATACTTTGGGTATGGTGTGCATGTTTTACTTGTCTGGTTTTGACGAGTAAGATGGATATTTATGTTCGCGGAAATGAAAAGGAATAGAAACGAAATGGAAGGAAATTTAAATAATGCTTTTGTGGTACACATTATGGCTATAGTTCGAAACGAAATCTGTCTGAATAAGCGAATGTTCAAACACGAGTTATTCGATGTCATAGACCTTCAATAAATTTGTCATATAAAATTTTCAGTTGGTTGGAAATTGCCATCCCTTCTCCTTACGAAACTAAGTGACAGCCTAATTACTTGTTATGTTAAAAATTTAAATAATTTTGCGTTGAAGTTTGAAATGTCTACATCAAAAATACTGCCACTTGAAGTCAATTTTTAAAAAAAAGTATAACAGCCCAGCAAGTGTTTGAACTGCTTTAAGAGTATATTTGTTAATAATTGGACATTTAGGCCAGCTTATAATGGTTATAGAATTTGATTAAGGTAAGTGCTGCATACATAAAGCTAGTTGATGTTCAACTTGTAAAAAAGCGTTTTGCAAATCGGCTACGCAAAATATTTCAACATGAATATCGATTAAAATGTCTGTTTTTTTTCAATTTAATTATTATAGTAGTAGTAATGACAATTACTTAGCTTATAATTAAGTCTTCAATCGCAACACGTGCCAGTACCTGCCAAAAAAATATTATGCGGTGAGACTAACATGTATACAATACGGAATATATATTTATCTACTTTTTAATACATTTTAAATCATTTTACATTACAATTCTTTGCTCAACTGAAATTGAAACGCTTTAATCTTTGAAAAAATATAATTGTCGTATCAATGTTATCTTGAATGGGAGTAGGCTTACAGTAAAGTAAACCACGACACGTACCATAATTTTGAGTACATGTATATTAACTCAATAGAAGAATTTATTTTTTTCTTGAAAAAATATTTTTTTGTTTTAATTACTTACTTAAAACACATTTTTGTCTGATAAAATATGCCATGATGCAAATATAGTTGAAAATTTGTTTTCGAATTTCGACGATGAAACTAAACATCGACAAAATTATTCCTAAACCTAGCACACTAAAAATAACCAAAATATTTCCTTTCATTGTCGCAGCCGTAACATGACTTCTGGTTCCCATCCCAGACAAAAATCTGTACGTCTCCCTAAAATATCTTGGCCACCATTCCCAAATACCTGACTGCAAAATCCTCTTCATTCTCCAAATAAGCTTTCGATGCACATTACCCCTTAACCAATAGCTGTGAATAATCGGGTAGTACTCATCTTCTCCTAAGTAAACGTGCTGGTGTCCTTCCTTTTTTAATTTTTTCCCTAATGTAACTGCCGCGTGATGTGACAACAATGCAGCCGAACGTTTACACGTTTGAAGAGTATCATAAACTTTATCCAGCGCCTTTTCCATAAACTCAGTTTCCAACTTACCTTCAAGCAGAAGTTCTTCAATACCATAATGATTGGAGGCATAATTTTTTTTCTTCCGAAGTTTTAGAACATGTGTAATTTTGCTTGCATACTTTTTGAGTAAACTTTTAAGAAGTACTTTCCCATCCAGAATTTTAACACCATTTAATTTTTTATAAATATTATACTCATTAGTTTTTTCCTTGAAGTATGTTGTGTTTCTTACATATATTTCTGACACCATTCTAACACTATCATGATATAGCTTTACTCGTTGTGAATTTTCAAGCCAGTTTCGTGCTAAAACTTTACTTAAATTTCGGAACCGTGCGAAATCGATTTTAATGTGACCTATTTTGGAATAAATACTAAAATTATCATTCACAAGTTCATCCAAATTTGTGTACGGAATCGCCAGTCGAGGTAAAATCATGTTGTAAACGTTTGTGTTCTTGTAAGCGTTGCTTAATACAATACCAACAAGTAGCACACTTCCCACTATTGGTTTAGCTCTGAAGCAATCGGCCACACTATCCTGAAAAGGGTTACCTTGTTCTAGTAAAAGTTTGATTACATTTTGAAGTCGTTCAAAGTAGCCCATTCTTATGTCATTTTTAAATACGAGTTGCAACATAACTGCAACTACTAGTACAGCAACTAACAAACAATACCAAAGATTATATTCAAATACATTAAACAATTGGTTAAACTCTAGTGACGTTTTACCCATGTTCTTACCACAACTAACGAATCTCATGGTACTAAAACTATCGTTAAGCCACATTGGTATAAATGAGGTCTTCAATGTATCTGTAGTACCTGTATAAAATATGGAACCACCATATTTCAAGCGTTGCTTAACCACTTTTCCATTGCGGCATTCTGTCAAATTTGAACCCCAGTACGAATAATTTCCTAAGATGGTCATCCAGATCGATGCAATTGCGTGATAAAGTCGTTGATTAGGTTCTGAAAATTTCATTTTTGCTGGGGATAGATGCTTGTGTTGAATATCGTTTCGGCACATTTGCAAATTGGAGGCAATCCCAGAATACAGATTATCATTCTGAAAAATATATTTTAAAATTTATATTAAATAAAATTACATATGAACAAATATTTATATACTAAATTAGGCCACTTATCTTGGGCGATATTAGTTTCCACTGCATTAGATGCTCAGGTCTGGAAATTGATATAACATCATGAATCGAAATTGGCGTCCTCCCTAAAAATATTTTATTTTTAGGCTTGAGCTCCGAGTGCCTGTAGTATATTAATTCGAGTTGGTCTTTTCTAGCATTCCCAGAGGTGTACACTAAAAAATCTTCATGTTTTGCTTCAGATCCCCCATTTTCGATAAACTTTGAATTTGTACTTTGCAATACCCATTCTGCAATATCTTCATTAGTAAGAACTTCCTGCGTTAAAACAACGTTTAAATGAAGCCTGTTTGAAGTGTATTGCCCCTTAGAATTCCATTGATTACCCAAAACTGGTATTTCGAAAGTTTGTGGATAGTGCACTGTTCTCATTATTATGGGAGGTGGCATCAAGTGTAGGTCAACTTGACAATTCCAACTTTTTGATTGAGAGGCAAACTTGGCAAGATTTATCCGTAAGCAAAATTCGAAGGGTTTTACGTGATAATCGTGTAGATTTAAACCTAAGAATTTGGTCGATATATTTGGGCAGTCAATATGAGTTGTTTGATTTGCCACAATGTTCCCAAAATATTTTTCCAAGTATCCGTATGGTGTCCATAGTAATCGCGCCGTGTAGCTATAATATGTCCATATGCCACGTCCCTGTAGAATAGCAAGTTGAGGTGTTCGGACAATTATGGGCTGAGTGGTTAAAAAAATATCAACGTTTTTGTAATTTGTTAACAGAACGAAACAATTAAATGATCGAAAATAATCTAGTATTTTGTTCAGATTGACCGAAGTTCTTATCGTGGGTTTAAAGTTGTCCGAATATTTTAAAAGTGGTAATATTTTTGGATCGAATTTAGCTCCTTGAAAAAGTGTATTCTTTGTAGTTTCAAAATGGCTCAGCGTATACAATTGACATGTGATAAAGTTTATACAAAATACGAAAACATAATAAATAAATAATGCCGTATCGGGTTTTGACATTTTGTTTTATAAAAAAAGTTTACAGCTATATAAAATGTTAAGTTGATAGGTAGGAAGTGTTAGAATTAAGGCTAAGAAAGGAAATATCAAACTCATATTTGCCATTTTGCCACTACCAAAATAGGTAAATTTTTATCGATACATTTTTTTTAATTTGAAAAAATACAATGTAGGTTATTCACATGTTCTAATTATTAAGTATTGATTTGAAAAGCAATTTAGATTCAATATTACACGTGCTAGCATTTAAATGTCTAATTTATACATATGCTGTTAATATTATTACAAACAACTTGACAATTTTTACGGTAAACGATTTATAACCTTGTATATTTTTGAAGAGTTGGATGCTTTGATTTGTAGATTTTTCATAATAATTGAAGTTTGGATATTCATGTATATGTGAAATGTATTCTTTACCTGGATAAAATGCTTGATATATGCAAAAAATAAGATATTAGCTAGGATTTTGAACTAAAACTGATGTTGCTCCTTGACAAAATTTATTTTATAGTATTTCAGATCAGGATTTGATATTATTGTCAAACATAACACGAACTTTCCTAAAAATCGGTTTGAAATCTTACCATTTTCCCTTATTACCCACATCTTTGTTGACTTGACTGCCATAATTTTTATGACCTTTTATCTTGAAAAATTCCACAATGTGCTACTTTCGTACTGTGTTTTTAGTGTTTAAAATTTACTGATCCGTTTGAATTAACAAATGAATAAATTGAAGTAAAAAATGTATTTAACGAGTAGAGAAAGTACATATGTCAATTTATTGATCAACAAAGGTGAATGTCAGACCATTTCATCTTATTGGCATTAGTTTATAGAATATTTATACAGAAATTATGCAATATAACCTGTTATTATACAAATACAATTTACCAAAACAAAAAAATTTTACCAATAAATCTTACGAATTGTTTATTTAACTTGTTTAACCAAACTTAGAAACCATTTGCATCAAAAGTCTGTAATGCTTCAAAACAAAATTATGAAAAACTTGTAGTTTAAAATATATCAAAGATATATAAATGTTAATTAACATCATTGCGCATTATGCAAAATTATTCATGTTAAAATCAAACATTATATTTTGCAAACCATCCCTGTTTTTGTGCAAAACGCAAATCTCTATATATCTGGTCCATACTTGACACACAGTTTTCATAAAATTCTGGAAATATTTTAGCAATTTTTTTGCTTATCAAAAACGCCTTGTTCTTAAAGCCATCTGTCATGTAACGCTGCAATACTTGCGACTTTCTATAAATCCCCAACAAATCTTGTTCGTCTTTATAAAACTCTCTGAATATAAAAAATGGAGAGTCCTCTTCTGTTGAGTCCATTATCCTTTCACAAAATTTATAAAACTCCACAATCTCCATTTCATATCCCAGTTTCTTCGCTACATGAACAAACTCTTGTTCCAAATCTGGTGATACATTTGAAACATTAAAATGTCATTTGAAGCATTCGAATTAAAAAATTGTTTGACGGATACAGACGCGCAAATATCCACGGGCAAAGTTACATATATATATGGAATGCTAGGCATAATCCCATTTTTTAACATAAACAGAAATCTTAGCATTAAATGATTTTGTTCCAGTACAAATCTTCCAGTTTTCGAATCACCCATAACAATCGGCAATCTAAAAACTTTTCCAGAAATTCCTCTCTCCAAAACTGCCTTTTTCATTAGCACATCCCCCACAAATTTTGAAACTGGATAAGCACGATTTGTAATGTTATCAAAATAATTATCTTCCGGCCAATTTTCCGATACACATCCATTCTCGTCTACTGTTACCCCAGAAAATAAACTTGAGCCACTGTAAACGTGTTTCAATTTATTACCTGAACAAGGCAAATCTCAATAGTTTTTAAGAAAAAACTACCCGTGGAAAATGGTAACACCTTTTTTGTGTTTTCGTATGAGAAAATTGTTACTACATGACCACCTAGGCTGAACAAAACCACACGCTGTACATTTATTGGATGAAAACTTAATTCAAGCAGATTCCAAATTAACTTACAACATATTGACTATATAATTAAGCCCGAATTTTAAGAAAATTTAATAAACAACATATTACACACCTATTATTAAATTATTTTTGTGTGCGTCTTTGGAATAATTTCTTGATCCATGCTTTCCTCAAAGCCTCATGTCGAAATATAATTGTTGGACTTTTTAATCTACATGGTAGATTAAAAAGTCGTCTGACCTTATATCAGTAAAGCGAACTATTTGTTTTTTTCTATAATTTTCCCTAACATAATTACTACCACCAAACACGCTGATGATATTTCATAAATAATGGGACAAAAAGCATGTGAATCACACACATTTGATGCAATACCATTATCACAACAAATACGTAAACTCATTTTAAAATGGATTTAACCAGTATTATTATTTTAATGGTGCCGTGAAATAGATAGTACCACCTTTATCTACACCTTAATTTAGAACTGTTTTTTCCCTTCTAGCTACAACGAATGCCTAACCGATTGTTTTATATTCTGGAAAATCGGCCAAAAAATTAAATGCACTATCACTCCCAAGAATAGAGCATATATTCTAGTAATCATAAAATCAGACTTAATGGATGACTTAGGATTTTTTTCTCGAGCTTTCGAATATTTATCCACATTGTACTATTAGTAATGATAACAGCAAAATAAAACATATATATGAACAATATTGTTATAAGTAGTAACATGGACAGGCATTGCTAATTCATCAGTTATATATTACACATGAATAGCACAAATGTGAGCATGCATGCGTTCTGATTGTGTGATCTGCTAAAAAGTTCCTCCTATTGCGAAAATAATTAAAAGGTGAAACCGGCCACCGTATTATTGACTGAAGTTTATCACTCAATCAAAGAGAAGTAGCAATAAATATTTTATATTTTATTAAGTCATGACGAACGATATTATTGAAAATGCAACGAAATAAGTCGTACTTGGAAAATGGGCCAATAAAACAAAACATGTATGATATTTATGCGTAATATATGACTGATCAAGTAACAAATCCTATTTCTTTTTACGAAGTTTTGTGAAATTTGAAGAAGATGAACTAAATGGGTGAACTGATGTATTCAAAGATACAATATAAATGACACTGATCCGACGCAGTATATGTTTTTGAGAAATAGTTACTCAAAAGGTTCAAACAACATAAAATGGGTCACTAGTATCTTTAAACTTAATTTTTTAAATTAAATTTAGGTGATGGCCAGTCTATGCGAACTGGGAAAATATAAATGAAACTATTATTTTTTTACACTGCCGGTGTCAATTTTTTGATAAATGTGTGACATTATTTGTTCGATGTTGTGGTCTTATAATCAATCTAGAGCCATGCAAATGCTAAATAGGCAATATTGAATCCATTAAATATATACATCCACTGTTCTGAACTGAACAAAAAGAACTGGAAATAGAGGGGAGAGGAACTTTGGAAATTTAACACTAAAAACAGAATTTCGACAATGTAGTTGTAGTATGTGGAGCTCATAGAAGTTTAAAATGGTATTGAAGGTTGCAGGCATAATTAGTTAACTCAGCATCCTGTATTAAATGAATACACCACAAAATTCAAGACCAGGTCATGTATTTAATTTCCACTTACCAATGCCTGTACATGTTTCTACATATAACATTATTGTTCATATATATAGTTTATTTTCCTGTTATCATATTCGAAAGCTCCAGAAACAAATAAACTTCCTATGTTATCCACGAAGTCTGATTTTATGATTACTAGAACAAATGCTCTATTTTTGGGAGTGTTTGTGCATTTAATTTTTAAGCCGATTTTACAGAATATAATACACAATCGAGTAGGCACGTTTTGTAGCTATCAGGAGATAAAAAGGTTATGTATGAAAGTGTAATTATGGGTGATACTATCTATCCCGTGGAACAATTAAAATAATGATAGGTATAAATACTAGTTAAATCCATTTAAAAATGAATTTACGTATTTGTTGTGATGATGGTAATGCATCAAATTTGTGCAAATGACATGATTTTTATCCCCTTTTTTATAAAATATCATCAGCGTGTTTGGTGGTAGTAATTAAGGTTGGCCAAAGACGCACACAAAAATAACTTAATAAGAATAGCATTGTTTAGGTGTGTAATATGTTGTTTATTAATTTTCCTTGAGATTCGGGCTTAATTATACAGTAAAAGTGTTGTGAATTTATTTGGAATCATTTTGAATTATGTTTTCCCAATAAACGCACAGCGTGTTGCTTTGTGCAGCCTAGCTGGTCACGGAGTTACAATTTTACTCACGCAAAAACACAAAAAAGGTGTAACCATTTTCCACGCGTAGTTTTTTCTTAAAAACTAGTTGGCTTGCGCATGGGTTAATATCATAGTATAAATTATCCTACAGAACTATTACACTAGGACAATATTTGCACAGACACCTAAGCATAATTGCTTGAGGAAAAAATCAATTTGAGCTGAACATAAACAAACCAATTACCAGTATTAAGGAAAATAGATTTTATTCAGATGAATCTATGTAAGAAAACTAACTGCTTAATTGTTTTGAGGAAAATTGACCATAAATCGGTTTAAAAAAATTAAGGCAGGAAAATATGGTATGTAATTTTAAAAAGTCGGATTGTATGAAAAAAAATATATTCTGAACTAAAAATACAATATTTGTACGAAATCGCAATTTAAATGGTGCTAACTTCATATGATAATTGATTTCACTGCATATTACCCCGAACGTGTTTACGTTCAGCCAAAACTTATATAAATAGTGCAATTAAGAGTAAAAACGTTCGAAGTTTTTTGCTAGCTTTTCCAAAGTGATCATTGTGTCTCATATTTGGTTTTCATCTTAGCTTTGTTGCATTATCGCATTCGTTTTGTTTTAATCTATAAAGTGTAATATTTTGTGCTCACATTAGTTCATTCAATTCCAAAAAAAATTTGGTTGTCACGAATTTGGTGAAAACTTAAGGTTACTGCTATGGAAGGTACGAAAAAAATAATTTTTGAAAATTAACGTTTGTTTGTTTGAAAATTGTTTTTAAAAGTGGCACATATTTTAAAACATGCAGTTTGGTTATTTAAATACTTTGGTCAAGGTTCAGGGAAAAGACAATGAAACAGGTTAGGATTCTCAGAGCAAACTTGTTTTAAAAATTCGAAAACCGGGTTTTTTATATTTTTAAACGTTTGTATTTAAACAATTTGGTCAGTAGGTTATAAAGGCTTCTACATATATTCAAACAAGCTGTTGTCTTCCACAGTTGGCTTTTATTATTTCATATTAAGATCCATCCCAGAAATGCCAACACATAACTTTTATTAGAATGGGTCCATAGGCCATATAATTTATTGAAATACGTAGTTTTGAGAGCTAGTGGCTTAAACGAGATAAACGTGGTTGAAAAATAAACGAACTCTCAAATGCATCATTCAATTCACAAATAAAGTAATCTATTGATTGAACTGAACGAAAAAAATAATAGGTAAGAAGTTAAAAGCATTCAAGTAGAAAAATTGCAAATCAATGAGCTACATAGTCTTAAAATTATGCAGAAAGAACGCAAGAAACGTTTTTGTATGATTCCCAATAACCCTTTAGTGTGATAGGTGAGCAGGTGTATCAAAAACAGACACACGCGGTTATTGCATATGACCAGTACGTTTACTTTTTCATATGATGACGTAGGAGTTAGGTAAAGACATTATTTTGTTCAAAGTTTGTCTCATAGCTCATTTTTAGTGCCTTTGTAAACCGAGACAAGAAACAGTTCGATTAAGGACGACCGTTTATTTTTACACCAACTAAAAAAATGAAGAATTTAAAAAAAATTATGCTATCCTTGTGCTTATGCATAAATGAGCAACAATACTTAGCTCTTGACAACCCAAAACATCATGGTCGAAAAGGCTGGATTTATATCTTTAATATTGTAGCATGTAACGAGTTATTCATGAATTTCATGTTTCACTTCGAATATATTTGTGGTAGCGGTGGCCGACCAGAAATAGTCGAAAAAGGTTTTAAAATCCATATTTTTTACAAATTTCTTGAAATTAAATTATGATATCTGGTACACGTGACTGGTACATCAATGCCCATAGACAGCAAAAATATTCGTATACTAGGTCCCTTATGAAATTTTGAAAAATTAAAAACGTTTTTTTTAACAAAGAATGTCCGTAAGCTTGTAAGTTATTGAAATTTGGAAAACTAAAATTAGGAATAAGACCAGTTTTTGATGTTCTTTTTACCAGCCAAGGGTTTTTACAAAACCTTTTACACATAAACAATAAACAGTTTTTTGCACTTTTTGATCGTCCCAATTTCAGAATTCAGGCAACACAAATTCATGTTTTAAGGTATATGTTACTCAAATTCGCAATTTGCTGGGCATTGGCAGTGATGTACTACACACGTGTACCAACTATCATCAATTTGGAAAATATCAATTTTTAAAATCTTTTTCGAATATTTTGGGTCGGTCACTGCTACCACAAATATATTATGAAAGAAGCATGAAATTAATGAATAACTCGTTACATGCTACCCTAGTAAAGATATAAATCCAATCTTTTCGACCATGATGTTTTGGTGTGTCAAGAGCTCAATATTGTTGCTCACCATAATTTTTTATTAATAACTACCGAATCCTAAATAACAAAATAATGTGTTTTCTTGTATTTTCTGCAAAGGAATGAAGCAGAACGTCTGGGTGACATCTGCGGTATTCGATAAGGACGTTGAAGCTGCACTAATAACATGCCAGTCTTAAAGGAGCGTCTACACAAGACTTAAAATTGCTGTTGTCGCATCTTCCAAATTATCGTTGAACTACAGGTGACATATTCATCCATATCAATAATTTATGTTTGTATTTCATTATTTCGAAAATACATCTACTAACTATAAAAATATTATTTCGAATAGACAAGCCCTATTTCACTGCTTTGATATCGTGTGTTACCTGGATGAAGACCTTAACGTTGCTGATTTGGAACTAGGAATTTTTGCAAAGTTGTATTCATTCTTGGCTCTGCAATCCTTCAACAACTGTGTCTACATTTCTCCTTATATGCTGGCTTTGAAGAACTGTGACGATATTTTCTCCAATGAAACTGATACTATTAAAATGGGTAAAACGGACAAAAATCTGTCAGTATTTTTGTTCCAGCCATCTGTCGACCATTTTGATAAGATCGTGTCAGGACTGAAGAAAATTGGCAAAGAAGGTTAGTTAATTTTAACACGTGTTTAAATTGGTACATTTTAATTACTTGATTTAAAACAAATTTGTTGACTTTTTCAATAATTAGACTAGTTTAACTGGCTTTATTTATTTTTATAATACATAAATACAATACATAAATTTAAGAAGTGAGGACTAATGTTTTAGTCATATTTTCTGAATAATTTATAATAACATAAAATCAATAATACATACTATAACCGATATTTACTGCAGGTTTTCATGACGGATTAAACTAGTAAGAATATATTGGCTAAATTGTGCAAATTTATTTATTCATGTAATATACATAATAGCGATCTGCATTTTGTATCAAGGATGCCAACATTGGTACACTTACAAAATCGTAATAAAGGAGTATGGGTTTGAGCTTTGACCTTTGAGGTAGCAGGCAAGCAAATATGCATATACATATATGCAAATATGCATATACATATGCGTTTTTGATTTGCTTCTAAAAAACGTTTTATGTTGCCCAGTAGTGATTTTTTTGCCATTATATTTGAAAATCGCTCAGTAATTAAAATAAGCCGAATTTAAACTAAATCTACATCGTAATTTGGCACCTGAAAATTTTGAAAGATTAATTTTTTAACGTTGTAAGGCAATTATAAATTATCACGGTTTATAGATTTTTGATTTGTCTATAAAAGGGTTTTGTGCTACCCAATAACCTAATCGTCATTTTTTGCTATTCTTGTCTAGAATCGTCCAATTATTAAAATAAGCCTAATTTCAATTAATTCGGTAAATTAGTTTAGCAGCTGAATTTTTTCAAAGATTAATTTTTTAGCGTGGGAAAGGTATCAGAATGAAAGTGTACATATGACGTTGATATATAGCAATAATCACTTTCAGGTCTTGTCTTAAATTTTCTTAAAATATGCAAAAAAATATATGATATAACATCTTTTTTTCTATTTACAGCAACAAAACGGACCTCCGCATGGTGAATCTGGAAAACTTTCCTACCGAATCTGATGTTAACGAATTAAAACAGGCTGGAATTGTTGAAGGACTTGTTGCCAATTCGTGGTTCAATATTCGGAATAATTATGTTTTTCCACTTATCTGTCCATCTTTAAATCCACCAAGCCAAAATTCCTTAAAGTTTGACAAAAAGGGTCAGAACGAAGCAATTGCTATTGTAGGAATGAGCTGCCGTTTTCCAGGTTCCAACAACTTGGAAGAATTCTGGAATTTGCTATTTGAAGGTAAAGATGGTACAGGAAATCCACCACCATTTAGATGGCTAAACGATCAAAACGCAAAACGTGCTGCTAACTCTAAGGAAACAAATGCTGGATTTCTAAAAACTCCTGTTGATGAGTTTGATGCAAAGTTTTTTGGTAACTTTTATTCAAATATAAACGATATCTTAAAAAAACATACGTATATATTTTTAAAGCCGATATTTTAATGTTGTTGTTTTAGGTATTTCTCCAAAAGAGGCCGTTTTCATGGATCCTCAGCATCGACTCATGCATGAACTAGTTTGGGAAGGTTTAGAAGACGCATGTATTGATCCCACTGGTCTTCGGTTTTTTGATCAAAAGTTTTTTCAGCACAATGCTTACTTAGCATATTTTTTTGACCATGGTACTTTTCATCACATGCAAATAGGTCTTTTCACCACATTTTATGCAAATGGTTCTCTACTCTATTCTACTCTAAAAGTAGTTGTCCAAAGGTTGACCCCGACGATGCTGCTGCATTAGGGAAAAAATCTGAACTGAAAAGGGTTATCCGTAGAGCTAAACGACAAGCCACAGGGGAAACTAGGATTGGTACTTCAAGAGAGGACTTCGTTTTACCAGAGAAGCCAAAGGTGACAAAGAGGGAAGAACCATTTCTTATAGATAATCTACCGGGGCCTAATCGTCCTCTTATTTTTGCAACTCGACAAATGTTAAATGTAAGCTTCATATTATATAGTCTTCACCATTCATGTCATATGGATGGGGACATGCATTCCTCTGATTTATTCGTTACTTGCTAGGAAACGGACTTCTGACTACACTTACATGCTAAATAAGACAGTTCAAGCTAGTAGACAGTGTTTTTCACCCGACTCCATTATAAGTGATTTTGAGTTAGGGATAATAAAGGCATGCAAAAAAGTTTTTCCTACTGCTAGACTCTCGGGTTGTCTTTTTCATCTTGCACTATGCTTTGTTAGATAAAAAACTACAACTCATTGTTAGTGGTTACAACACTTTACTTAACATTTAGTAATTTCTGTCTGGTATTGCTAATTGTCTTTTTGATCGAATATCATCC
Source organism: Entomobrya multifasciata (assembly GCA_034693345.1). Classification (NCBI taxonomy): domain Eukaryota; kingdom Metazoa; phylum Arthropoda; class Collembola; order Entomobryomorpha; family Entomobryidae; genus Entomobrya; species Entomobrya multifasciata. The sequence goes on along the minus strand of JAQFXM010003029.1, from coordinate 6,564 downwards.
TATGATATTGTAGTATCTGTTGATTTTTTTTAATATGACGAATAAAATTATGGTAAAAAAACCTACTGTGATGTAAAAACTTTTGCTTAAAAAACTTTTGCTGAATAAACATTGTGCTGAAAAAAATTTGATCAAAAAACCGGACACGGATCCCACTACACTGCATGGTACTTCCGGTTCCATTTTTATGGGTTCTTGGACAAATGACTATAAGGACATTCTTAATCACGCTGGAATTCAAGAGTTTTACCGGAAATATATAGGAAACTCAATCGGAGCAGCGACAGCAAGATTGTCCTTCCTTTTGGGGTTAACTGGACCTAGTATTGCTACAGAGTCTGGTTGTAGTGCCGCCATGGTTGCGCTACATTTAGCTTGCAAAAGTCTTCAAAATGGGGAAACTAATTTGGCTATAGCTGGTGGTGTGAATCTCCTTCTTCGTCCATACGAGAAGGATATACTACCAATGATACTTTCTCCAGATGGTCGATCCAAAACGTTTTCAGAAGATGCAAATGGTTTTGCAAGAGCGGAAGGATGTGGAGTTCTCATATTGAAAAGATTTTCAGATGCTGTGAGAGATGGGGATAATATTTGGGCTTTAATCCGGGGTTCGGCTATTACACAAGAAGGTGTATCAAGTAGTATTGGCACTCCGACAATTCATTGCGAATCTCTTGCGATGAAAATGGCTTTGAAAAATGCGGGCATAAGAGCTGAGCAGGTTTCTTATGTTGAAGCTCATGGAACAGGAACTATTGTGGGGGATCCACTAGAGGTCGCTGCGATTGCTAAGGCTTATAATTCTCCAAATCGGGCAAAACCTTTAATTATTGGATCGGTGAAGACTAATGTTGGACATACAGAGTCATGTTCTGGAATAACTGGTATAATGAAAGTGGTGCTTTGTATGTATCATCAAATCATTCCAGCTCATCGAAATTTTACCAAGTTAAATCCAGCAATTGATTTGGGAGCTATTCCAGCCGTGCTTCCAATGGAGCGTTGGGAATGGAAGAAAATCGAGGATGTTCCTCGAATTGCTGGAGTCAGTTCATTTGGAATAACTGGAACAGGTATATTTTTTATTACTACAATTTGTATTTATAAATTTTTATTCATATATTGAGAGGTATCATACATAAATTTGAACGAGAACAGTTAAAGTTTGACAGTGAAAAATTCCTTTTTGATAAACCAATTATATCTTATTTGACCTGAAACACAAATTTGGCTGACCCCGTATCCTCAAGGGTTCGAGGCTGGGGTCAAAAAAGGTTAAATTGTTTTGATGGAAAATAGTGACCACATTTATGACCCGATTTGGATGATCAAGGTGTCATCAGAAAGCTAATTGTATATCCTATTTAGTTGTTGTGCGGATTTTTTAAGTTATAATTTAAACTAAAGTTATTGCAAATTTAATGCAAAAAAGGTAGATTTTTGGATGCAACTGTAACAATGCATGGTAACCATAGAAGTATTTTGAGTAGTGATTTTCAAAACTTCTTAATATCGTAACTCTTAACTTCTTAATCTTAATATATACATTCGTTGCTATAGTTACTATTTTTCAATTTGAAAATTGCTAATTTAGCAGCGTAAATCTTTTTTTTTTTGAAAATAAATAGTAGCTACATTGTTACTATGAGTTACTTAATGGTCTGGTTGAATTACCTGACTAAAATACATGTACACTTCTTTGGGAATTTTCAAATTTAAGTTTCACGTCGAGCTATGCACTATTTGGATTCCTTATACAAACTCATCGAAAAACTTAAATTTACTTCGCTCTCCGAAACCGTCACATAAAATCCCGTTTGAGGACACTAACTAACTAAGAAAATCAAATTTGTGAATTTCCGAAAAGCAGTATATGTTTTTGTGCCCGTTAATTCAACTAGACCATTTAATAACTTATAGCAACATTGTAGCCACTAATAATTTTCAAAAAAATGATTTATACTGCTACTGTAGCAATTTAAAAATGGAAAAATAGTAACCATAGCGACCGATACACATAAATGAAGAACATATGCAGTAGCCTCAAAACATCTGACCTTTTGGCCATATTAAATCTGTCATAACTTTAGTTTACAATAGAAATTCAAAACTCCGGGCGTGGAGTATATGGGAAATTTAATTATCTTTCTGATGGCACCTTGATCACCAAAATCGGGTAGTTAATGTGGCCATTTCTCTTCGTCACAAAATTTGCGTTTTATTTACTCAGGCTCCGAATCCTTAAAGGTAAGGGGTCAACTGGATTTGTGTTTTGGGTCACACAAGATGTAATTGTAACAATGTAACATGTTTATCAAAAAATTCGTTGGTAAACGTTTTCATTCGAGACTTTATTTGATACGCCTCTACTAATAATATGTAAGTATATATTTAAAAGATACTACACTTAGCAAGTGGATATATTATGCCACTTTCAGGAACACATTTATTTATACGTGTTTATCATAAGGATACAAAAATCAATGTACTGCCATCTAAATTTTGAATATCTTTTTTTTTCGAACAAATAGATGCACATTTCATCTTAGAGGAGACACCGGAAATATATTGCCATCCAACGAATACACTTACAGTAGATAAACAAGTTGACCGGCCACTTCATTTGCTTAAATTTTCTGCAAAAACACAAGAAGCCCTAAATTCATTATTGGACATTTATAAAGAAAAACTGGAACATATTCCGAACACCTATGGAAATATAGCATATTCCTTAAATACTGGTCGGGCGAATTTTAATCATAGGGCTGTAATTATAGCCTCTTCTAAGGAAGATGCAGTACGATGCATTAAAAAACAAAGATATCTGACTGGAGAAATAAAGGATTCTAAAACCGCAGAGAAAATTTGTTTTCTCTTTACTGGTCAAGGATCACAGTATGCTGGGATGGCAAAAACTTTATATTCTTGTAGTCCCATATTTCGCTCTCATTTTGACCGCTGCCAAAACCTGTTCATGGATAACCACAACATTAATGTGAATAATGTGCTCTGGATGGACGAAAACTGTATGGGTTACAATGAAAACCAAATAAATCGCACGATCTACAGTCAAACATCTATATTTTGTGTGGAGTACGCTCTGATGAAATTATGGGAAAGTTGGGGGGTTAAACCGGATTTCGGTTTAGGACACAGTTTAGGTGAATTTGCTGCATCAGTTTGCTGTGGATTTTTATCCTTGGAAGACGCCATATTTTTAATAGCACAGAGAAGTAAACTAATTGATCAGCTGAAGGAAAGCAAAATGCTTGTTGTTCAAGAAGAAATTGATGATATAAAGGGGAAACTAAAGGAATTTTGTGGAATTGACGAATCTAAACTTTTGGATATTGCTGCGATAAATTCAAAGACTCAAGTTGTTATTGCTGGAGAATCAAGTTTGGTATTGGAGTTTTCAAACTTTTGCACCGAACGAAACATAAAGAACAGGATATTATCATCTTCTCATGCATTTCATTCTAAGTGCATGGATCCCATGCTGAATGACTACAGAAATGTGGCAAAAAGGGTGCAAATGGGTGGGAAATTGCCTAAAAACGAATGTAAATACATATCTGGTTTAACAGGAGATGTTGTGTATCCTGAGAATATTGATGCAGAATACTGGGTTAAACATACGAGGGAAACGGTGAGATTTTTTGAGGCGAGTAAAAAAGCTGTTTGGCTTGGATGTCGGATATTCATTGAAATTGGGCCGCAACCAGTGCTCTCTGCTTTGACAATGATGAATATTGAAGGAACAATGAGTGATATTGATATTACATGCTTACCTTCCCTTCAAAGGAATAAGGACGAATGGGAAACACTTTTTACTGCTGTCGCTCAACTGTATTTAAAAGGAATTGACATTGATTGGAAAGGAATAGATTGTTTTTATAATAGGGCTAAAGTTCATAATCTTCCACATTATCCCTTCAAAGGAAAAAAGTTTTGGCCTTCAAATTCTATCAAACGGGATAATTCGTCATCATCAATTTATCAATTCAACGATCAAAAAATAATCCATCCATTGATTGGTTATTCGTTTGAGAATGCGACAAATATAAAACTATTTGAAAACGGATTGAATCTAAGAACTCATGGCTTTATTAAAGACCACGTTATTGGAAATACTGTAGTCTTTCCGGGAGCAGGATATTTGGAAATGTGTCTTGCAGCTGGATTGGCTACTGTTGAAAATTTTATGCTGGATAGCTTGTCACTTATACAGAGGAAGAGTCCGATGAAAGTAGAAAATTTATTGATTAAAGCTCCACTTGCATTAGAGGATGGGAAAACTTGTCAAGTTCAAACAGTTGTGGAGTTTAATACGTCAATAGATAAAAATAACTTGGTGGCGTGGGAAGATCTTACAATAAGGCTGTTTCATAAACAAGAAGAATTGAATAGTTTGAACTTTAAATGGGTTGAACATGCAGTTGCCACGTTTTCACCACTTGCAAGAACAGCCGCTACTGAAGCTAAAGCACTGGTTGATTTTGACGAGAAGGCTTTCATTCAAACAATTTCCCAGCCAGGCAATGAAGAAATTTCAAGAAAAACTTATGACGAACTAAAGTCCTTTGGATTGAATTTCGGAGCAAGCTTTAAAAGTTTGGAAACATTTTGGAAGGGAAAAAATGAAAAATGTATAATAGCCAAAGTTAAGATTCCGGAGAATGCTGATCAGTATATTGTCCATCCAGTTATTTTGGATGCAATGATTCAAGCAATAAAGATGCCAGATTTATTGAATTCAAATTCAAAACCAAAACTTAGTATTCCCATCAAAATTGGGAAATATTTATGGTTTGGGAGTCCAAATAGCAGAAACTCAGATTTGTATATTTACGTCATTGAAAATTTAACAGCATTGCTAGTAGATTCGAATGGTAAAGTTTTTGGATTAATGACAAATACTGAGCTAATTGATACAACCGGTAAAGCAATAGAGTCAGCTATTGAACAACAAACTACCACACTGCCAAACATGTGGGAAGAAATTTGGCATCCTGAGTTAGGCCCAGCTCAAAACCGACATGACCTTCAAGTTTGTAGAAACTTGAAATTGTATGATACCAAGTTTTTAAAGGATGTCGAACACCAATTCAATCGATTAAGTCAAAAACAAGCAAAAATAATCAAGTCACTGGAACGCTTAGTTTATTTAAACTTTGTTCGGAGTTTTTATAAATGTGGATGGGTACCCAAATTGGGTACATATTTCAACCAGACTTATTTGAGGACCCAACTTGGCTTTAAACCTGGGTTTTCTAAAATGCTAAATTACATGTTACAAGTTCTATCTGAGGAAGGAATATTGGAAACTGTGGAAACAGATGTTTGGAAAGTTAAAGCTTTACCACCAACTCTAGAGCATGTTGTAGAACAGTTGAACTCACCTGATTTTACAATAAACCTACCGAAAGAATTTAATACAACTTTGTTGTTCTCAGAGGTTGGAACCAACTACGCAAACATTTTAAAGGGGGAACAGTCCGCCCTTTCTATACTATTTCGTGGAGGAGATGAAAATGGCTCAAAACCTAATAGGCCCTCGGTATTAGATTTTTACCAAGAATATAGCGAAATGTCTGCACTGAGTCGAATGTACTCTGAAGTAATACGTTTTCAACTAAAAAACTGCAAAGATCACATGTCTAGTAGCGGAGATGTTTTCAGAATATTGGAAATTGGCGCTGGTACAGGGTTTCTGACTCTGGATTTTTTTAAAACACTAAAGGAATGTGACCTACGATTCGAATACACGTTTACAGACATTTCGTCCGCCTTTTTTGCTCCAGCTGAGAAAAAACTAGAGCCATATTTGAAGCACGTGACTTTCAAGAAACTAAACATTGAAGATGATCCACTTAATCAGGGATTCACGCCAAACTATTATGACTACATTGCTGCCAGTGAGGTCATTCATGCAACAAGAGACATTCAACAAAGTTTGGAAAATGTTAAAACCTTGCTAAAAACGAACGGAGGTTTTTTCCTTGGAGAGCAAACAAAGAAGAATAGATTTATTACTTACTTATTTGGTCTACTTGAAGGATTCTGGCGATTCGAGGACTTGAAAATTAGACCAAATCATTGTACACTATCTGCAGACCAGTGGAAAGAGACTTTAAATATTGCTGGGTTTGACGTCGTACACACTTTCCCAGCTCTTGATCATTATCACTCTCTCATATTTTCATTTAAAAAGGAACATGAACCAAATCAAATAGGAATTGAAAGGTTGACAAGTTTGAAACCATTGAAATATTGGATACTATTTCACCAAGACGACAATACGACATCTAAATCATTACTAAAAAGTCTTTCATTGTTACCAAATCGACAAGTCATCATTGTTACTGTTGGACAACGCTTTGAAAAAAGTAAAACAAAAAGTATCTGGAGATTTACAGTGAGGCCTAATCATGAAATTGATTTTGTTCAACTAATGGATGCTTTGGAGGTTACCTGCAACTCAAATAACTTGGAAGCTATTGTATACGCTTGGTCACTAGCTTGTTCCAGCAGTCAAAGTCAAACATCCGTACTACAACC